>CM076576.1:957274774-957536116 GCA_034641835.2 Pinus albicaulis
TCTTCGTTTTTATTACAACTGTCTTATCCTCCTCCCTAACTACTCGATACATAATCTTCTAATTATAAAAATTCTAACAATAAACTCCTATCTATTTGTGCTCACATACACCTGTTATAACAATCTTAACAATAAGATAGACACGCCTATTACAATAATAACTAATTATTTATGAAGTCGACCTCTTTAGCAAACTGGATTTTAACACATAGAAACGAATTTCACCCTGTCAGGCCACAACATGTGGACAGTCTTCCACATTGCTGGCCAGGTCCGATGCTCCTGCATCAGACTCCTGGGGAAGAAAAGATTTGTCCTTCAAACTTTCAAGACTTGATCCATATCTCTGCAATTCAGCTGCTGTCAACCAACTGGAATCTTCCATTGGTTGCTCTTTCCACTTGACCAAACACTGATGGTGAGTCTGACTCTTGGTTTTCTTTGGCTCTTTCTTTTTCCTTTTTCCTGCTCTGGGCTTTCGTCTGTTATGGCGTCTCCTTGTGGTTCTTCTTTTGGCTTTTAGTATAAGCACTAATCTGCAATACATGACTAAATCATCTGTTTGGAATTCCTTTTTCCGTCTCTTCATATCTGCTCGCTGTTTGTTTTTGCTACTGCATTCCTGCCATCTGCTTTTGTAATCTCCCTCAAATATGCTTCTAGGAGTTAGCCAATTCACAGCTGCTTGGATTTTCTTCGGATCTAATTTCAACTCTTCTTTCGAGACTGCATATTCCTCCAAACCCTCATTCTTCAATCTGATGGTGGTTTTATATAAGGCTCGAGAATTTGTACTCATCCGCCCTTCAGCTTCTTTCTCCGGACTGAGTACTATTGGCACAGCACATGGATTAAGATTTCCACTGATTTGCCCTTTATCCATCAACTTTTCCATTTGTGTTCCAGCTTCGGCATTTTCCTGCATTAACCTGTAGGCTACTTTATTCGACAAACTGACTCCAGGTATTAGATCATTATGGTGACTAATACTCCTGATGGGTAACAACTCATCCACAACAATATCAGCACAATCATTCAATAAATTCTGAATTTCTTCAGGTAAATCTTCTAAATTTGTCGAAGTTAAAATTACCTTGGGTTTTCCAACATTAGCAAAATGCATCTCCTTACCCTTCTCATCTTCCTCCAACAGGATCTTTTCATTCATCAACGTAACACTGTTTCCAAGTACTTCTTTATCAGCTTCAGCTTTCAATGGCAGTAGTGTATGCTTATTCCCATATTTCTCTAAAGTATAGGTGTTCCTTCTGCCATCATGTATGGCATTTCGATCAAACTGCCAGGGCCTTCCAAGTAATATGTGACATACATCCATCGACATTATATCACATAAAACAACATCTTTATAAGTACCAATTTGAAAATCAACCTTACATTGTTCCGTTACAAAAATCTGATGGCCTTTCTGGAGCCACGATACTTTATAAGGAGTGGGGTGTACTATTCTCTCCAACTTCAACTTGTCCACCATTTCTGTAGAAACAAGGTTGTCAGTACTACCGCTATCAATTACCAATTTGCAACACTTACCCTTAGACTTACATACAGTTATGAATAAAGTCTTCCTTTGAACTGGTTCTTTGGCTTCCTTAGCTTCTTCCAGTAATACCCTCTTCAGTAACAGGGACTCTCCGGCTTCTGGTGGTTCCTCTTTAGCTTCAGGTTGAGGAATCTCCTCCTTGGCTTCAGCAACATTCACGTTGCGCTGATTTGCTGATCTCTGATGAGGAAAATCCCATTGTACATGTCCCCATTCACCACATGCAAAGCACCGGACATCTCTTCCTCGGCCTCTGCCTCTGGGCACGAACCTTCCGCGGCCAGAATCTCCTCTTTGTGGTGCTTTATTACTCACACTCCCTGCCTCATTCTGAGAGTGTTGAAATTTGGATTCAAATGTTCCCCCTTCTCTTGCCGGATTCTTACCTCTATTCCTCTGGTTTTGTTTGCGCAACAGTTTTTCCTCTGCTTTCAAACTTGCTTGATAGGCATCTTCAACAGTTTTCAAACTTAACAGGCTAATCTCATCTTGGATCTCATACCTTAGCCCATTAACATATCTGGCTACTTTCTCCAAATCATCTTCTACATGCCCTGTCCTGATGCTTAACTTGTAAAATTCTTCAGTATATTCTTTAACAGACATTCCTTTCTGATTCAGATTTTGCATCTGCTTAAAAAGATTCAAATGATAATCTTTAGGCAAAAACTTGGCTTTCAGTTTGCTTACCATTTTATCCCACTGCTTGATCTTAGATTTTCCCTTTCTCGTTCTTGATGTCTGTAACTCGTCCCACCAGATGGCTGCATGACCTTTCAATCTAGTGACTACAAATTTTACCCTTTTATTTTCTTCAATCTCTTCATAATCGAAATACTGATCTATGGATCTGATCCAATCCATGAGCTCCTCGACATTTAGACTCCCTTCATACATAGGAATCTCCACTTTGGGTTTGCTTCCAATCTTTTCCAGCATCTTCATGAATTTGACATTTTCATTCTCTTCTTCTGCTTCCACATCTTCCTCAGATTCTTCTGAAGAACTTCCAGCTCCCTCATCAGGCGCTCTTCTCTGGGCTGTTTCCATTGTTTCCATTCGTTCACGCAGTCTTCGCACTTCTTCTATCAGGACTGCATTTGCTTCTGGTCTCCCTCGACCAATTCCTCGACCAACCCCTCTCCTTGGCGGCATCTTGCTGCAAACACCTGCTGATTTGGCTCCGATACCAAAAATTTGATGCACCGAACTCCTGTGCTCAATCCAATTAGATTACAATCAATAGCATAGCAACAATACAAACAGAAAAATCCTGTTTCTCCCTAAGAATGCCGGAATGCCGAAATGAAAACCCTGTTTCAACTAAATATGAGAATTGAATTCTTTCGATTCGTTCATACAGGGCGCAGCCCTTCCAATTATTTTCGCACCCTCTAATAGATACAAACCACTGTTTTCAAATAAAAAAACATTTGCAACATATCTACGTTGCATTCCGGTGCAATTTACAATTAACATCAAAACCTTTTCAGATTGATCAAATTCTGATGTAAGAGATCCACTGTTTGCCAATTAACACGTTATCATACGTGTATATGGTTTGACCGATATACAACGCATTACAACGCCATTTCACTGACTGATCCAATTCGACGTCGTCTCCATTTGGGCGCAATATAAATATGTATCAGTCTTTTTATACCTGCGTAAAACGCTCTTATACCATATAACAACGCCCAGAAGTTTGATGTGACATGGAGTGTAAGTTCAACCTGTAAAAATTCTGCATAAAACAGGAGATCTGCGTTTTCATTTTACCGGTTTAGAACGTGATATCCAGAATCACGACTCCCCAAAATTTTATTCACCATAACACTAACGCATGCACCGTTTTTTTTGGATTGCCCCTCGCTGTCATGACCTGTCACGTATCACTTGCAAAATTTCATAGCCGATGCAATAATTGTGGAACTGCCTCCATTTAAAACAGAATTCAATCCAACTTCCGGATTTATTGTGATATGATGGAGCACGTCATTACTTCCGCTCCGATGTCAATTTCGCTGAACCGTTACAACTAACACGATTTATCCTCCTTGATTGTTGCCGGTTGACACAACGTCAATCCAGACCTCCTCATCGACTCAATTCAAAACTGGATTCCTGTTTTAATGTCTTCAACTTATCGAATTCAACAACGTTAAAAGTGAACAAAAACGCTGAATCTACAACAAAAACAAAATTCAAAACACATCGACCAATTTCAATGTTTAGATCAACGTTATTTGTATTCAATTGTATATATATCACAGTCACATATAATCAAACAAATAGAACTCAGCTTTTTGGCATAGCAGACCACTGTTCTGCACCAAAAACCATTTTCTTTATTTTTCTGAGCTTCCGCTCTGCAAACTTCACACTAAAAACTCCCCTCCACGAAGAAAATCTCTTCGTTTTTATTACAACTGTCTTATCCTCCTCCCTAACTACTCGATACATAATCTTCTAATTATAAAAATTCTAACAATAAACTCCTATCTATTTGTGCTCACATACACCTGTTATAAAAATCTTAACAATAAGATAGACACGCCTATTACAATAATAACTAATTATTTATGAAGTCGACCTCTTTAGCAAACTGGATTTTAACACATAGAAACTAATTTCACCCTGTTAGGCCACAACATGTGGACAGTCTTCCACATTGCTGGCCAGGTCCGATGCTCCTGCATCAATTGATCTTGAAAACGAACATGTAATCTCGAAGTGAAACAAGGAAGGAAGACCCTCTTCCAGGTTTGAAGGCCTTATTTCCAAGAAACAAGCGCATGAACTTTTGCACCCACTACAATATAAGTGGGCACTAGATTGAAAAGTGTTGGAAACTTCATCCAGAACTTCATCCCAAGAAGGACAAGAATGTTATACAATCACCTGTGAAGGAAGTGGCCAATGGAAGATTGGAGGAAACTGTAACCATCCCTGAAGGAGCTCATGAATAAATTCAACTACAAAAATAAAACTTGGTAGCTTGGCTGGGTAAGAAATGGGTAGACTATTTTTCTAGTTGAAAGATGCAATTTTATTTGTAAATTGCATGTTGCATGTCTCTACATTTGGGAAATTTTTAAAAGTGATGTAATGTATAAATAAATTATATGAAACAAAATTTTTCTTTTGGATTTTTATTGAGTCAATGGGGATAATAATTTGAGAGAGGAATCTATTTTATGTGTGTATAACTTTTGGAGTTCAAAAGTTATTTTAGTGGAAAGGCGTGATCAAATGCTCAAAATTTTTCTGTCTCAAAATTACTTGTAAATGACTTCATTTTGTAGAGCTTAAAAAATAAATTCTAGCGCAATTTCTATGGTCTCAAACAAAGTCTGTATGTGAAAGTTATTGCAAGTCAACGTTCAGGGTTGACAAAAAAAAAAAGAAATCAAAGGTCAAAATTGACTGCCACGTGGAATTTTGTTATGAAACTAGCTCCAAAAATAGAATAAAAGAGAGATCAGCGCCTTAGAAATAGGCCACTTCGAGGGGGAAACCTCCAATACATTACATACATGAAAAATTCTTGGATGATACAAATGAAAAAACCTCATTCTATATATAGGAGCCCATGGGGTCACAATATAATCCTTGCCGACCTAACAATAATAATGTAAGGGCACAATACTAACAATATTGGGGTTACAGGGGTACAAAAATAACAATAAGGGGGCTACACTAACAACAATAAGGGAGTACACTAGTAATATAGAGACCTAACATGCCCCTCTCCTTCAAAAAAGTGTTGTCCTCAATGTTTGAGTAGCTCTGGGTGCTTCTCATGTAAAATCTTCAGTGGGTAAGTTCTTCCACTTTCTGAGATACTCTAAAATTGATCGATTTTGTAGCTTCCGAGTTCTTGTTTCCATGACTGCTTCAGGTTCCAATACGCATTTTCCTTCCTCATTAAGTTCTGGCAATATTATTTGAACTAGAAGTTTTCACCTATAACCTTCTTTAAGAATGAAACATGGAAAACTCGATGCACTTGTGACAAAGGAGGAAGCTCCAATTTTTATGCCATAGTACCAATCTTTTGCAACACCTTGAAAGGACCATAGTACTTTGGCGATAATTCATTATCCTTCTTAGCTTGCTTGAGGGACATTTGTTTGTATGGTTGTAGCCATAAAAATACCCAGTCTCCTACATAAAAACTTCTCTCGCTTCAATGTTGATATGCCTATTGTTTCATTCGATTTTGTGCCAAATTTAGGTTATCCTTTAAGAGTTGGAGAACTTCTTGTTGATGCTCAATGTGATCTTCCACTGTTTGAACCTTATAATTTTCTCTTAAAGATGATGTGATAGATGGTGGATGATATCCATAAAGTACCATAAATGGGGACATTTTTGCTACAGTATGGAAGGAAGTGTTATACCACCATTCAACAAGAGTTAACCACTTGACCCATTATGTTTGTTTATTAGATACAAAACAAAGAATATATCCTTAAAAAAATTTATTCACTATCACAGTTTGACCATTTGATTGAGGATGATAGGATGAGCCATGAGCTAGTTGAGTACCCAAACAAGAAAATAATTCCGTCCGAAAATTTCCAGTAAAAATGGGATCTCTGTCGCTTACAATCATCTTTGGGTTTCCATGTAGCTTTTGAATTTTTTCCATAAATGTAGTAGCAACTGTACTAGCTTTAAATGTATGAGATAATGCACAAAATTGTGCATACTTGGTAATTCTATCAACTACCACCATGATTACACTCTTTCCTTTGGACTTAGGTAAACATGTGATAAAATCCATCTAAATCTCCTCCCAACGATGACTTGGAATGGATAAAGGTTGTAGAAGACCCGGGGTCTTAATTGTCTCAACTTTATTTTCCTGGAAAACCAAACATTCTGCCACAAAATTTTGAATACCAGATTTAAGGCCATCCCAAAAAAATTCTTTCTTCACCCTACGGTAAGTTTTTAAAATCCTTGAGTGGCCTCCTAAAGGAGAAGTGTGCAATTCCAAAAGAATATTTTGTCTTAGTTGGGAATTCTTACAAATATATAAGAAATATTTGTACCATAAGGAATCATTTTTACAACTAAATGTATCAGATGTAATAGGATCTTGTTGCAAATTTTGAATGAGTTCCCACACTTCTTCATCCTTCTTTCATTCATCCCTTGCTCCGGCTATCCAATCTAGTTGGATAATAGAAATCACACAAAGCAATCATTTCCACATCTTAATTCTTTCTTGAGAGTGCATATACAACAACATTTGTCTTCCCTTTTTTGTATATGATTTCAAAGTCATAACCCAACATCTTTGTGACCCATTTTTGCTGCTCTTCTGAAGATAGTCTTTGTTCCAAAAAGTTTTTAAGACTATCATGATCAATTTTTACTTTGAAGTGTATTCCCATTAGGTAAGGTCGTCATTTATTTAGTGCATGAAGTATTGCTAACATTTCCTTCTCATAAATAGCTTTTTAAAATACTCTCCTTTGATTATACGACTTTAAAAAGCAACGTGTCTTCCTTCTTGCATTAAAATAACATCAATTCCATTTCCCGAGGCATCACATTCCTCAATAAAGGTTTTTGTGAAGTCTGGCATAGCTAAGACTAGTGCTAGGCACATTATATTTTTAAGATGTTCAAAGGCCTTAGTTGATTCAAGAGTCCATGAAAATGCATATTTATTCAATAATGTTTTGAGAGCTGCTACTATTCTCCCATAATTCTTAAAAAACTTGCGATAATACCCTGTTAACCCAAGAAATCCTCGCAACTTCTTTATTGTTATGGGGACTTTCCATTCCTTAATGGTTTTAATTTTGCTAGGGTCTACCTTAAAGCCCTCGTGAGATACAATATGACCAAGATATTACACCTCTTGTACTCCAAAGAAAAATTTGGATGTTTTTGCATAAAATTGTTTCTCCTCCAACAATTTTAGCACCCTGTCAACATGTTGAGCATGATCCTTCCAAGACTTGTTGTATATTAGTATATCATAAAAAAATACTAGAACAAATTTTCTAAGGAAGGGTTTGAAAATGGAATTCATCAACCCTTGAAATGTAGAAGGTGCATTGGTAAGGCCAAAATGCATGACCCAAAATTCATAATGACCCTCATGAGTTCGAAATGTTGTTTCGGAATATCTTCAGTCTTCATTCTAATTTGATGATATCTTGAACGAAGGTCCAAGTTGGTAAAATAAATTGCTCCATTTAATTCATCCAATAATTCATCAATCACAGGAATGGGAAATTTATCTTTAATAGTGAGATTGTTGTGCTCCCTATAATTTGGACACATGCACCATGATCCATCCTTCTTGTGCACTAATACTACTAGAGAAGAGAATGAACTTTGACTAGGTTGAATTATACCAGCCTCTAACATTTCTGCAATCATACCTCAATTTCGCTCTTTTGGACATAAGGATATCTATAAGGTCTGATGTTTGGAGGAACACTTCCTAGAATTAAATGAATAGCATGATCATGATCACGAATATGTGGGAGTCCTTTGGGAGTTATCCAAGACTTTTTGCAGATCTGGAGAAATAGAAGATTTTGATGTTGGAACATCTAGTGAGCATAATAGTGCAATTACGCCTTGTTGTTCTTTCTTTAGAAGCTTTGTCCTGGCATTAGAGCTTATTATATTTCTCGGCTTCCCTGTGATACCCTGTAATTTGACTTCCTTTCCTTTTGAAAAAAATTCAAGAAAAGTTCTTGAAAATTAAAAGCTACCCTCCCCAAAGATTGTAACCATTGTAATCATAGTACAACATCAACACCTCCCATTGGAATAGAAAGCGTTGAACTATTTAATAAATAGTACCCCATGGTTAGCTTGATATTATGGCATTTTCTAGAGAAACTTATAGTCCCTCCATTTGCAACCATCACTTGAAATTTTGGTGCTAGGTATGGGAAGCAATTCAAATCCTTGGGTACCCTACAATGAATAAAATTATGGGTACTAACTGAATCAGTCAACACTGTTACCTTTTTCTTCTTGATATGTCCTTCTATATTGAGAGTTTGAGGAGTGGTAATTCTTGCCAATGCATTACACGATATGGTCTGACTCATTTCTTCTTCTTCTAGGGTTAGTTCCTGGTGTATATCCTCTTCTTTTGAAGTTTATTGTTAATTTTCTTCCTCCTCTTCACAATCTATGTAAAATAATTTCTTTTCAGCACACTTATGACCTTTAGTGTATTTGTTATCACAACTGTAGAAAAGCCATTTTTCTCTTTTTTCTTCCAATTATTATGGTGTCAACCTTGTAGGTTATGGAAGTCTAGGAGTAGCAACACTTCCATATTTATAGATGTGATTGGTAGGCTTCCTTGTCGCCATAATTTTACATTCATTTTTTCTTGCCAACCTTAAAGCCTTCTCCAATGAATCAGGTTCCCAAACGCGAACCTCATGTTGGATGTTATCCTTTAAAGTCCCTATGAAGACATCAATCCTGTGTTCCTATGGAATATCAATTACCCTTATATTCAATTTTTGGAAGTACTCAATGTGCTCCACCATTGAACCCTTTTGTTTGAGATTTATCAATTGGCTAAAGAAGGTGTTTCTCTTTGTATCCTCATAATGTGCTATCATTTCGTCTGTAAAAATTTTCCAAGTGATAGATTTTTTACAGGAGCAAAGCGAGCGATACCATACAAATGTATTTTGTTATAGATGTAAAGTTGCAATGCATACCTTTTGTGTGTTTTTCACATTATTGAGATCAAAATATTGCTCCATATGTAGTATCCATGTTACTAGATCCTTGACCATAAAACTTCCTCATATCCACCTTTGGAATATGGCGGTTCTTCCATCCAACATTAGAGTTTATGAAATCATCTTCAACATTTATTTTGTTCTCATCATGAGTTTCCTCTACTATCTTTTCACCATTAGGAAATATTTCTTGTATCAACTTTTCCAAACCTTCGATGTCTAATTTTAGATCATTCTTCATGTTTTCCATGTTGCCTTTCATTTTTTCATCGATCTTAGCTTCCATGTCATCCTTATTATCTTTCATGCCAACTTCCATTACATCCATATTAGCTTCTAAATATTAGTTTCCATGCCTTTCTTCAAACCATCCATCTTATTTTCCACGCCTTTCTTCAAAAATTCCATTTCATTTTTTGTTACACTTTGCGATAGAAAAATTTGGTGCACTTGCTCTTGTATTTTTGATATCTCATGTTTCATTTCTTCGTCTTCATGAGTCATAGTAGAGCCTTTTGAAGGCTTAATGGGTGTTGAATTATTTTTAGGGGAAATTTTAGAAACCAATACTAATATCTATTCTTCAATATGCCCTTGGAATAAATTCAAACTAATTTTCCAAACAAGACTTATGTAACTAGAAAAAAGTACACACCTTTTTCTTGCTTTTGAGGAGCTCGATATTGAAACTGAATTATCTATGTGATTTCAGATCATCAATATTTCAAATTTGGTCCTGTAGCAGCCCTCTAAATATTCTTTTGAATGCCATATATCTGACCTGATTTGGTTTCTTCAAGGAAACGTTATGCCCGATCTCCCACAATGACCTTATTATGGACTAGTTCAGTACATCGAACTTGTACGGCATGCCACATGTCACTGTTTCCTCCTTCAGCTCTAAAATTGATACAAAAAAAACTACAGTCCATGTGATTGCGGACACTTTTTACAGAATTCCAATTTGATGTTCAGAGAGAGAGTTATGAATATTTTCCCACGGTCACCTGTTTAAAATTAAATTCAGGAGCGTGAAGAAACTCTAACTTCCATAGATCATATCTCCGAAAATATTGTGAACCAAGATCTAAAATTTTTATACAACGTTCCTCAATATTTCTTCTTTTCTCTTAAACAATTTAAGCTTCTGAACCTTCATAGAAAAATTTTTATAGCGAAAATGACATGATAACCTATTTAGGTGAAATTAGAGAACCTGAAAAAAAACCTAACTTCCACAGATCATATCTCCGCAAATATTATGAACCAAGATCTGAAATATTTACACGACGTTCCTTAGAATTTTGGCTTTTCTCTGTAAAAATTTAGCATTTGAAAATTCGTAGAAAAAAATTTATAGCGAAAATTCCACGATGACCTGTTTGGAGCAGCGAAACCCTAGAATCCAAAGCTCTAATAGCAAATGTTATGAAACCAGCTCCAAAAATAGAAGAAAAGAGATATCAACACCTTAGAAATATGCCACTTTGAGGGGGAAACCTCCAATGCATTACATAAATGAAAAATCTTTGGATGATACAAATGACAAAATCTCATTCTATATATAGGAGTCCGTGGGGTCACAATATAATCCTAGCCGACCTAACAATAATAATGTAGGGGCACAATAATAACAATATTGGGGTTACAGGGGTGCAACAATAACAATAAGGGGGCTACACTAACAACAATAAGGGAGTACACTAGTAATAGAGGGACCTAACAAATCTTGTACTACTGATGTAGCGTATGACCAAATGATGTTAGCATGATGATGTGGCAGCATGAAGAGCAGCCACACATCACTCAGATTTCGACTTCTCAACATCTGGTAGGACCAATGGAAATTGGCCATGTGGCATCCATATGAATGACTTGGAAAGCTGACATTGTGTATGAAAGTGATATGGTTGTATGTACGATGATGCATTAGCTAATGTGGCATGACATGGAAAGGTATGGATGTTTATATGGCAAGCCACATGGTAGTTCGTACAACTAACGTGGTAGGATACATGTCTAATAGGTGGGTGAATGATGAGAGGACACATGTAAGTACAGTGGTTTATTGAATAGTTGACATCAACAGATGATTGGACATACAGTTGGTGAGATGGACCAATCATATTCCACCACGTTGACCAATAAGAGGGTTCCATGTGGACCTATGAAAGTATGCTATGTGACCTTAGATTCCAAATCAAAAGTTTCTTCTGAGGCCCATCGGATTCGATCTCGAGACCCGTTAGCAAATAGCTTGGTGGTCTACCGTTAGACCAACTGTGTAACTTGTTAAGTTATGGTTGGTGGAAATATTTAAACTATATAGGTTAGGAGGTTGTGGGTAATGGGTGGGTCAACAAGGTCGCTTAACCAACCTGGCCCATGGTTTATTTTGTGTACGACTGATGATAGAGGGAACAAGCTAGGCGCATGGGATGGTGACCACTACCCACTCCCATGTTTTGGGCCAAAAACAAATATGGGCTAGCAACCCATTAATTTATTAAAACAAGCAGCACACCAACAACATCGAATCCACCTATTCGAAGCCCCAACCTACACGGAGATAACTAATGCACCCAACAGTTGGGCTACAAGTCAGTGGTTTAATGAATTGCAAAAGCAGGTTGTTTTGTAGAGTATTTCCAAGGGATTTTGGTACAGGAGGGTATTTTAGCCATCATAGGGCCTTTTCTAGCACCATATGATTCGAGATATGATTTTTCGACCCTTTTGAGTTGCATGAAAGCATCATTATTATAGTTTGATGTAACCATTCTGCCATCATAGTTCTGGTGAACAAAATTTCTCAACACTTATTTCCCACTATTTTCGAGGCAGACTTTCCTGAAGTAGGCCTAGAGGGCCTAAGAAAAACATAGACAATTTTATGCTCAAATGAATTGAAATTTTACAAGGAATTCATATGCAAATGTCTACTTTCTCGTTTGAGCAACCAACTTCTAGGTGATATTCAGATTTGGGTTTCGAGGGAAGGCCATAGTGACAATTCATCAAGAAGTTTTCATATTTACAACCATTGGTCTCTTAATTACAGGACAATTGTGAAGGTGATGCATATGATTTTATTTCAAGCAGTGGATTTAAGAGTACTGGTTTTCAATGTCTTTGAGAATGCCCTTGTTATATTTTATTTTATTGTTTAAAGCGAAGGAATCTATGAGTGAGAGCTAAAAGTAGGAGAAGGTCTCTTTATGGGAGAGACATTTCCATTGGAGGTGAGAGTCCCTTTCATGTATTGAAAAATATTGTATGTACTCATTAACTATATGTTGAGATCAATAAAGTGGCCACCCCTAGATTGAAGTAGGACCTAGAGACATAGTCCACATTGGATGAACTCTCTTATGATAAGGTTATCATCTTGTTTCTTTTCCTTTCTTACCTTTCTCCATAGCTTTGGTTTTGAGTATCGCATGCTTGAATTATATTTTTAATTTTCTTTAATTTAACTATTCATATGGGAACTCTTATGAACTAAAATATTTTTAAACACCCAAAATTTTTAAATCTTGAAAAGTTTCAGTGAATATCAATTTTCAGATCACTCCAAGATACTTCAAGAGTACATTTGGGTTCTCTAGGGTGATACACAACATTATGAAATTTTTTCTAAATTTCGTGTTGTGCTCATGTACACTCTACCCCATCCTCTACCTAAATTAGTGCCACTAGATCCGTGGGTCCTCTACATATTTGATAGGGTAAAATTTTGCATTATGATGGTTTTAAATTCCTCCCACTTAGTCGCTAGAGAATCTCCCTCCAACCTCAAGGTTTATGTGTGGCTTTCCCTCCAAATCAAGCATGGCCTTCTAATTTCAATCGCACAAATGAAACCTTCCATTCTTCTTCTATATGATGAACATTAAACTAAACTTCTAAATGTTGCAACTAGCGGTTTAGCTTCAAAGAAGCGATCTCACCTTAATATGGCTTGGTATCAACCTTCAATTCTTGGATAGGGAATGTGAATGGTTCACTACACTCAAATATGGTTGATATTTCTTAATTCCTTTCTTCAATTGTTTCTATGTTTCTTCCTAATATCCTTATCTCTCATTTAGTTAAATTTCTACATCAAAACCCCCATATTCTCCAAATATCACAAGATTATTGTTCGGGCTTCCATGAGGAAATTGACGTTATGATTTGTATCTGCAACTTGTGCTTCCAAAATTGAAAATATGTGCCTTTGTAGGATTATGGGGTTTATTCATAGATTTGTCGGCCATGACTAGGGTTTTATTACTTTGGCTTAGTTGATCTATATGCCTTGAAAATAGCCACAATATACCCAATGAAAAATTCTCTAATAAAAATATGGTCCGTAAAATTTTATAGATATTCAACTTGAAATTTTTTCACAAAAAATATGAAAAGTTATACTTAAGAATATGAAATCTACACTATGAGGGTTTATTTCTCTTTATATTTTTGGATTTGTAAATAATCGTTTATTGTATATGCATGAAAATAAAATTATGGAGAAAATAAATAGCAACAAAATCAAAACTTACAAACCACAATTGGCATAAGATATATCGTTGGAAAGCCTTTCAAGAGAAAACCTAGCTAGAAGATGAGATCGCTCTACTCCCTTTCTTTGAACCAACAATGGCTACTAGTACAAAGAAGTAACACATGTGGCTTATGGGATACTAAAGTGCACAAATTCCCTCTTTGTGTACTCTCTCCCTATCCCTCTTAACTACTATGTTCTTCTTTAAAAAAATTCCCTCACAAAGAATGGAACACATTTTCCTCTTAGTGGCCTGATTATAAGACAACTCGATAGCTTACTAGTGGTTAGGTTTGACTCCAACTTATAAATATAATTAAAATATGGAATATTCTATAGTTTCCATCATTATAATCACGTAGCTACCCTCACTTCCATATAATGAGCGTTGATGTGGCATCTTCTCAAATTATGGTGGCCAAAACATAAAGGTCATCTTCGAGGTTGCATAAATTTTGGATGCATACTTTGATTGAGGCAATTCTTGCGTTGTTGGAAAGGTATCTACATATAGAATATAAAAGAAAAGGTTTGGTTCTAAGGTGGAAAATATTAGCCCCCAAACATTGTCATTTGATCCCACAAAATTCTCTTAAAAGGTTTCAAACCCCAATATGAAAATTGGGTCTTGCTGGTAAATAAGATCTCGTGAGTTTATTCCTCCACTTTTTCTAGTTTGGAAACATTGAAATTGATGAAAAACAATATAATGATCCAATCCATATTAGTAACCATGATATTTCAAAATATATAATTAATAAACATATAAAGACTTAATAAATTTAATTAACACACACACACACGGATATATATATATATATATATATATATATATATATATATATATATATATATATATATATATATATATATATATATATATATATATATATATATATATATATATATATATATATATATATATCTATATCTATATCTATATCTATATATATATATAACCATTATATTTCGTAGTTTCATATTTAAATTTATACAATAAGTATATAAAAATTCAGTATTTACAATATTTTTTTCGAAATTTTATGTCTATTTATCTACCTATATTATCAAGGAGTTGTCTACCGAGGCAACAAAATAGTCTCGATAGTTTTTTGTCGGAATTCCGTAATTTTTTTTTTCAAAAAATCAGGTAGTTGGAGTGTTTGAATTGCATTTTTGATGGTGGAAATGGACTCGGCACCATCAAAAATCCTTAGGACACCCAAAATATTGAAGTTTAACAACTGTAACCAAGATTTTCAAAAATCTTTGCCTAAAGTTTTCATAATCTTACCAAAAATTTTAGGTTATTCTATGGGTTTTTTAGACTATGGCTATTATCAATGATCTACATACCACATTAAATAATTAAATAAAAAAGCTATATGTGAAAGAAAAATGTTTCTTATATATGTAACTATATAGTAATTGTATGTAATGATTTACAAGTAACTGTAACTATAATAATACATATATTTAGATATATTATTATGACTATAAAGATATGTAACTATATGTGTTATTAGAGTTTTAACATGTAAATACATACATTATTAGGGTTATAACACAATTAAAGACAAGAATATTTCTATATATAGAGATATGTGAAATGTATATAAATATAAATAATATCATTAAGAACCAACATAGATCCATTTTAAATCCAAATCTATTAAGTGCTGAAATGAATCAATTCATTCGAGGTATAAACATTTTCTCAAGTTTTGCACACAAAAAAGCATTTGCATCTTCAGAGATTTGATCTGCCTTAGCCCTTGATAGATATGGAGTTAATATAGATTCTCTCAAGGTGCAAACCATTACTCAAGTTTTGCACTCAAAAAATGGTTTGCATCTTGAGAAATTTTTTCTCTCTCAATGCTTGGTAAATATGGAGTTAATATGGATCTATGTTGGTTTAAAAGATTAAAAGTATCTCTTTGTTTTAATTAGTGTAAATAATAAAATCAACATGATTAAATAAGAACAAATTCTCACAAACTTGTTTAGACAATTCTTATAATGTCATGAAATACAAATTCTATATTCTTCATGAGAAAATTAGTATTATTATTATTATTATTAAGTGAAAATGGTTGATGGGGAACTAGCAACCTGCCTAGATATATGCAACAACCTACAAGCCACATATATCAGAAACTCATAGTTCATCCTAAGACCAAGACTTCTAGAGACCACTAGAAAATAGCATTGAAATCCCATACTCCAATAGGATGCCTATCCTTCACGCCTTACTATGGTCTCCCCTCGTGGGATTTAAAACAAGGTGTAGGAGATAACATCTCAATGAGATAACGACCCCGTAGTTCCATGAGGAGACATTATTATTATTAACTAGGGAAAATGGCTAAATAGGTCTTGTACATGCATGAGATAAGGATGATTCCTACCATTATCACTATAACCTATAGTTGGAGGTTGGATGTAGGACACTCACAAGTTTAAACTAGTGACCATTACACAAGGAATGCTTTAACAATAGGCCCATTCACTAACTATTTTAAATTACTTTAACCATAAACTCATTCACTAATTATTTTAAGCTATTTTAAAAGTACACTCATCGGAAGATTATGCTACATCCTATAAATAAATTAATATAATAATATAATTTTCTTTATTATTTTGAATTAAATTTAAAAATTATTACATATTTAAAATTTAATAAAAACATTGAAAAATACATTAAAACTATATAAAAGCAAATAATAATAATAATTTCATCTAATATTTATTGTATATTTACTCAAAAAGATAATATTATATTTGATATTAATGGAGATGGCCCAAAAAAAATTTCATCCAAAATCTATAATCTAATTCTATTATTATTACAAAACTGAAAATATAAAATGTTAATAGAAATTAATTAATTAATTAATTATATATATATATATATATTATTTTCACATATTTTGTGAATAGTAAAATGGTTAAACTATTTATCTGGATTATAGAGTCTCACTCTAAGAAAATCGAAAAGAGTTAAATTCATGATTAACAAAAATATCAAAAAACTTCATCTCAAAAGTGCTTGGCCTAACAAACTTCATTTCTAAACTGCTTGGCCTAACCCTTGAGGCAATCATATTTATTTTATTTTATTAAATAATAAATTGAATTATATAATATTTTATTAAGTAATTTATATTAATATAAATATGTACTATATTTTTGCTAAATTTCTTAACTTTTGTCAAATTTCAAATTTTAATAGTTTGGGAAAAATGTGTTTCTCCATGGTCAAATTTCACGAAATGACCTTTGTACCTGTTATAATTGTGAGAGTCGATAGTACTATAATAAACATTTAGAACACTTAATTGTGCGGATTTCGCAAATATATCCAAAACATAAATATATTTCGCAAAAACATAAATATATTTATGTAAAAACATAAATATTAAACTACGCATTAACCAACAGCATTACAGTAAACATAAATATAAAAAATTAGACAACGACATTAACCAATAACATTACACTAAACACAAATATAATAAATTAGACTACGACTTTAACCAAAAACATTACAATAAACACGATGAATTTAGTTGAAGAACGGACAAGAAGAGTTTGCAAGATCATAATGGACTTTTTAAACCCATATATATATATTCTTTATATTGTTATAAAAGCTTCTTTGCGACAAACGTATACATAATATTTTAAAGACTTTTTAATAACACATTGTGAAAGAACTTGAAACAAATTTAAGAAAGGCACTGAAAACGGTGGCATGACCGAAAATGTCTTTTAACCAAATTTATAAATATGGCTATATATTTGCTTTTACAATACAATGATTCATATTTATAAGTATTATATTTCACAGTTTTATATTTAAAATATAAAAATTTAATATTTATAATATTTTTTTTCAAAATTTTATGTTAATTTATTTATCTATATTATTATTATTATGCATATTTCATTAAAAAATTATATATAAAAAAAGTTATATATATAGAGAGAGAGTTTTAACATATAAATACATATATTACTAGAGTTATAATAGTATTAAAGATAAGAATATTTTTATATATATAAAAACATGAAATGTATATAAATATAAAAAAATATTATTAAGAATCAATATAGATCCATTTCAACTCCAGATTTGAAAGAAATCAAATCTTTCGATGTGTAAACATTTCCTCATATGTTGCACTGAACAAAATATGGAGTTAAGATGGATCTAAATATGTTGCACTGAAAATTTCTCTCTCTAAATGCTTGGTAAATATGGAGTTAAGATGGATCTATGTTGGTTTAAAATATTAAAAGTATCTCCTTGTTTTAATTAGTGTAAATAAGAAAGCCAACATGATAAAATTAGAACAAATTCTCACTAGCTTCCTAGTGACAATTCTTAAAATGTCATGGACTAAAAAGTCTATCTTCTTCATGGGAAAATTATTATTATTATTATTATTATTATTATTATTATTACTAATAAAAAATGGTTCATGGGGAACTAGCAACCTCCCTATATATATGCAACAACTTGCAATTCACATATATCAAAAAGTCATACTTCAACCTACAACCGAGATGTCTGAAGACCACCAGAAACTAGAACCTAGCTCCCAGACTCCAATGTGATGCCTATCCTTCCAACCTTACTGTGACAGACCATGGTGTCCCCTCTTGGGATTTAAAACCGGGTCTAGGGGATAACATCTCATTGAGATAACCACCTAGTCATCACATGAGGAGACATTATTATTACTATTATTAGCTAGAGAAATGAGCTAAATAGGTCACTTACGTACATGAAATAAGAATGATTCCTACCACTACTACTATAACCTATAATTGGAGACAAGACACTCACAATTTTGAACTAGTGACCATTACATAAGGAGTGCTTTAACAATGCACTCATTCACTAATAGTTTAAGTTATTTTAACAATAAAATCATTCACTAATAATTGCGCTGAGAGGCGCTCTACAACTTAGTATATAGGGATGTGTAGATGTAATGTAAACTTTTTATATGTCAGGGTATATAGAGATGCACAAATGTAATGTGAGAAATGTAATGTAAACGTGAGATATGTCAGAATATAAGCAGATGCATAGATGTAATGTGAGAAATGTAATGTAAACTTATTTACTTGGGATAATGAAATATATACTCATAAATTAGTTTACTGGAATAATGAAATGTATTTTTATTTATTTACGGTGATAATGAAATATATTTTTATTTATTTATAGGGTATGGTAAGTAAATAAATGTAATATAAGTAAACATTTGAATGTATAGGGGGTATATTTTTATTTATTTACTGGTAGTATTTATTTACTTCATAAACCTTTTTATATTTAAAGAAAATTTTTTAAAAAAATTGTGAAGCCTATGGGAAAAATACCATTTTAATACCATGGGCTAAATACTGTGGGCCAAATACCACTTTAATACCATGGGATAAATACTCTTGGCCAAGTACCATACTTATAAAAGAGGTATGGTAAATAAATAAAATATAAATAAACCATAAGTATGGTAAATATTTATATTTACTCCATAATCCTATTTATATTTAGGAACACTCAAAAAGTGGTTTTATTTAGGTGAATCCTGAGCTAAATACCATGGCCAAATTATTATTTATACCATGCCAAAAAAACATTATTAACCCTAATATTAATATTAATACTATTATTAATTCTAATATTCACATTAATACATTATAATATTAATACTATTAAATTTAATAAATTTGGATCACGAAGGTTGGTATTCTAGTACACTATATCCATTGTCTATCTCATGTAACATTAAACATGTAAATGTAAATGCAAAAATAATGTTTAACATTTAAAATTTAATCTAATTAATTAAATGTGGGCCCTTATGAAAAATCACTTCTCTCCCTACATATATAAATTTAACACAAACAAAGTCGAATTTTATTTGTGAGGAAGGATTTCAGTGTCAACAAGCTACAATTGATTTTCAGGTTTGATTTCTATTGCTCTTGCATTTTAATGTAAGCAAATATTTGAAATGTATTGGGGGTATATTTTTATTTATTTACAAGGTATGGGAAATAAATAAACCTTTTTTTATATTTACTCCATAAACATCATTATATTTAAATAAAACTTAAAAAAAAAAGTTTTATTTAGATGAAGCGTATGGGAAAAATACCATTTTAATACCATGGGCTAAATAACTTGGGCCAAATACCATATTTTTCTATTGCTAATGCATTTTATATTGGAGGGAAAAGATAGATAGTTAGAGATAGAGATTTTTGGGAAGAGAGAGGGAGGTAGGAGAGGAAGGGAGAGAGAGGAAGGAAGAGAGAGAGGAGGAGAGAGGGAGGGAGATAGGAGGAGATAGGGAGGGATAGAGAGATGGAGTTGGAGGGTGAGAGAGGGAGAGAAGAATAAATTCATAAAGAGCGAGAAGTGGAGAGAGAGAGGGAGTGACAAGGGAGAAAAAAAGAGAGTATGTGTATGTTTGGGGGTGAGATAAAGAAAAAAATAAGGAGGGGTGGAGTGAATGGAGGGAATGGGGGGAGAAGGAGAGGGAGGGATATAGTAACATAGTTGGAGGGTGAAGAGAGGAAGAGAGAGGGATATATAGAGATAGATATACGTGGGAGAGAAAGGGATAGAGGGGAAGGAAGAGATAGAGGATGTGAGAGAGTGGAGAGAGGGAGGGAAAGAGAGATGGAGTTGGAGGGGGGAGAGAGGGAAGATTATTTCCAGCACTCGATGCATTGATTTCCGTGTGGATGGTGATTTTTAATCCTATTTGATTTTTTTCACTATATGCATTGATTTTAGCGTAGATGTTGAGAGAGAGAGAGAGAGTGGCGGGGGAAGAAAGAATATTGGAAGGCAAAGCGAGAGAGAGAGAGAGAGAGAGAGAGAGAGAGAGAGAGAGAGAGGATTGGATGGAAAAGAGAGATACAGAGGAAAATATAGAGGAACGTAGGAGAGAAAGGGAGAGAGAGGAAGGAAAAGAGAGAGGACATGAGATAGAGGAAGAGAGTGATGGGGGAAGAGAGAAAATTAGAGGTCAAAGGAAGAGAGAGAGAGAGAGAGAGAGAGGAGGAGAGAGGGAGGGAGATAAAAGGAGATATGGAAGGACATAGAGATGGAGTTGGAGGGGGGGAGGATTTTTAATCCTATATGATTTCTCGCACAGACGATGATCGCATATGATATTTGATTGCTTGCACTAGATGCATTAATTTCAGTGTATATGTTGATTTCTAATCCTATTTTATTTCTTCCACTAGATGCAATGATATCAGTGTAGATGTTGGTTTCGAATCTTATTTTCTTACTTGCACTAGATGTATTGATTTCAATGTAGATGTTGATTTCTAATCCTATTTGATTAAGTGCATTGATTTCAGTGTAGATATTGTATTCTAATCTTATTTGATTGTTTGCATTAGGTGCATTGATTTCATTGTAGACTTTGATTTCTGATTTGCTGTAATTGGATGTACATTGATGGCACATTAATTTTAGAGTGATTGGATTAACATTGTGCATTGAGTTAAGCACACAAAATTATTGACAATGTACATTAATATTTTTGTTTTAGTAAATCAACCTATTAATATTGAAGAGCAAGAGAGACAATGTATTATATTTACTACAATAGTTCAAGCTAAATGTTTAAATGGTTTATGATTTCAACTGTCCTTTTCACATATTCGATATGAAAAGATGACAAAACTAACAAGGGTGACAACAAGAATAGTAAAAGAAAATAATTTGAGATTGATGACAATGAAGACTGTTTGTAATTGACTATATTCTTATTATTTTCATTTTCTATCATTCAACACTATTACATTGTCACTCTGCATTCAAAATTTTTATTTCATCATTAAAGTTATCGACAATATTTATCATCTCAAAAAACTGAGGTAACTTAGCAAATTTTAAAATTAAAATGACGAAATAAATATTAGACATATTTAGCATATATAAAATGATTATATTTATATTATCTGTATTTACATATTATTGATCAAATTAATCATATGTTTGAATGATTTTCCTTGGTTGCACACTACTGAAACCAGCCTAGATCCATCTTAACTCCGGATCTATCAAGTGCCGAGAGGGATCAAAACCTTTCCTCATGTTTTGCACTAAAGTTTGCACCTCAAGATATTTGATTCCTCTCACCGTTGATAGATCATCCAGAATTAAGATGGATCTAGAGTGGTTTTAAGTTTTAAATATTTTTTTACATCTTATAGACACATTAGTATAATAATATAATTTCCTTTAATATTTTAAATCAAATTTAAACACTATAATCATATCTAAAATTTACTAAAATTATTGAAAAAATACAATAAAATATATATAAAAACAAATAATAATAATAATAATATATATAAAATAATTTCATATAATATTTAATATATATTTTAAAAATATGATTTGATAATATAATATTAATATTTAATATTGATGAAACTTTCTTTCATTAAAAAAGAAATAAGTTATTGGATCTAGGAGATGTCTACGGATGCAACAAAATAGACCGCACGATAATTTTTTTCCTGAATCTTGTAAAAACAGCTTCAAAAAATCAGGTAGTTGGAGTGTTTGAATCATTTTTTTTTATAGTGGACATGGTTTCAACACCATCAAAAGCCTCTGGGACACCCAAAATCCTAAAGTTTGACACCCCTAACTCATATTTTGAAAATTTTTGCTAGAATATCGTAATTTGTGAGTTATTTTGTAGATTTTTAAGACTACCCATTAGATCTATAATCTAATTATATTGTTGTTACATTGAATACTATATTTTTGTTATGGCATTAAATATGTAAAATTTTTAAATTGAAATATTTGAAATGAAAATATAGAAAATTGTAGCCTATTTCTACACACTTTGTGAATAATAAAATGAATAAATCATCATCCTGGTCTCAAAAAAATTCGTAATGAACAACTACAGGCAACAATATTAAAAAACTTCATCTCTAAATCATTTAAACTAGCGTTAATGAAATATATATTTATTTTATTTTCATAATAAATTTAATTATATAATATTTTACTAAATAATTTATATTATTTTCATAATAAATTTAATTATATAATATTTTATTAAATAATTTATATTAATATAAAGATATTCCTTATTATTATTATTATTTTATTAAATTTGGTAAAAAAATTGTTTCAGTCAAATTTCTCGAAATAGATTTTATACCTGTTATAATTGTGGCGATCCATATCAAGTAAATAAATTTATTACTATAGTAAACCTTTAGAGCACTTAATTATACTGAATTCACAAATATATTGTAAAAACGTAAATATAAAAAATTAAACTACATTATTAACCAACAACATCACAATAAACGCAATAGCTTTAGTTGAAAAACGGACCGAAAGTGTCTCACACTAGGATCGTAAAGGAATTTCTATACAAAAGTATATATTGGTATTCTTTATAGAGTTATAAAAGCTTCTTCGTTACAAAAACATACATGATATTTTAATAACACAATATTATATTTCTCACTTTCATATTTAAATTTAAATAATTTGTATATAAAAAATTAGTATTTAACATTTTTTTTTAAATATTAAAGAAAAATGTTACATATATATTTAATTATATATATTATTAGAGTTATAACATGTCTCACATATATTATTAGGATTATAGTACCATTATATATATATATATATATATATATATATATATATATATATATATATATATATATATATATATATATATATATATAAAATGGTACTATAATCTAACTTTATAAAGACATAATATAATAAATATATATATATATATATATATATATATATATATATATATATATATATATATAATTATATATAAATATAAATAATATCATCAAGAACTAACATAGATCCATTTCAACTTTATATATGTTAAAAGGAACCAAATCCGTGGAGGTGTAAATATTTCCTCAAGTTTTACACCAAAAAAAATTATTTTCATTTTAAGAAATTTGATCTCTCCTGATCTTTGATAGATCTAGAGTTATTACATATTCTCTTGAGGTGCAAACCTGTACTCAAATTTCATACTAAAAAGAGGTTTGCATCTTGAGAAATTTTCTCTCTAGATGCTTGTTAAATCCAGAGTTAAGATGGATCTATGTTCGCTTAAAAGATTACAAGTATCTTTTTGTTTTAATTAGTGTAAATAAGAAAACCAACATTGATAAAATAAGAACAAATTCTCACAATATTCCGAGTGTAAGAGTGTGTGGACGATTCTTAAAATGTCATGGACTAAAAAGTCTTTCTTTTTCATGGGAAAATTATTATTATTATTATTATTATTATTAAATAAAAATGGTTGATGAGGAACTAGAAACCTCCCTAGATATATGTAATAGCATACAAGCCACATATATCAGAAAAACATAGTTCAGCCTAGGACATAGACGTAGGAAGACCACTAGAAACTGGAGTTGAGAACCCATACTCCGATGTGATGCTTATCCTTCCAACCTTACTATTACAGGACATGTTTTCCCCTAGTGGTGTTTAAAACCATGTGTAGGGGATATCTCAGTGAGATAACCACCCAGTCATGCCATGAGGAGACATCATCATCATCATTATTATTATTATTAACTAGAGAAATTAGCTAAATAGGTCTCATACCTACATGACATAAAGATGATTCCTACCGCTATAATCTATAGTTGGAGGTCTAGCAGGTAAGACACTCACAATTTTAAACTAATGATAGCTACACGAGTACCATTTTTTTTCTTCTGAATAAGACAAATTCTATTAAAATTAAAAGCAGATAGTACAATATGGTGTTACAAGCAGGGCATAGCAGGCATAGAGAGACAGAGAAGCAGGGCACTGAAAATGATCAAATATCAACCTCAGCCCCAAGACATAAACAAGAGAGAACATAGAGCGATAAGAAGTGAGACAGAGGAACCAAACGAGACAATCATTAGAATCTACCGAGAAAGGGTGGATTCCTCCACACGACTTTTCTTTCCCTTATTTTTTGTAACTTTGAACCAATAATTGTGGGGAAAGTAGGTAAGGGCCAGTAGGAGATCGGCGTCAACCGTTGGGGTAGTCTCCTTGTCTAAGTCTGAGGAGGCAGACTCATGAGGTCATTTCTGAAGTTTTGAGATATCAGCGTGCCCTTCAGGGTCCACCAAGGTCGTTTCCTCCTTTAATATTGGTGTCTCCTCCTCATCAGAGTTGGGGATCTCAATGTCATTCATGGGCGGTGGAACACAGGGCTTCTCGCTTTTAGATTTCAGTTTGTGATTGCCTTTTTTCTGTTGGGCGAGGACAGTAGTGCAAGAGCTCTGAAGGTTCCCTGTTTGATGGAAGCGACGAAATCAAAACGTAGTGTTCTCGTAATCCAGAGTCTGATTCCATATGAAGTCACCCACTTTCAGATTGATTTGATCAGGCAGACCTTTACTTAGATCTCTTTCCACACAAATTCTACAATAGGTATAAATGCCTATCTCTTCCCTAGAGGGATTCGATGCAAAATAATTACCCAGAGAGTTTCCAATAGCTTGGATGATAGAGGAGTGCCATAGATGAGCTGAAAGATTGGGAAGCCTGACCCAAATGGGCCATTTGGTGATGGCTGTCGAGGAACGATCGAAATCTGGGAACCACGGGGTGAGGAATAACCCTGATTTTTCCCAAAACCATGGACCCCCTGTTAGGGCTTTTTGATAATCTTCATTGCCAGAAAATAGAACAATGAATAAGCCCTTCGAGCAGAAGATAACCTTGTAGTTGATAGTCTAGGTGGAGTGAATCCATTGATACAAATTTGTAGTGTGCGGTCATAATCCGTTGAATCGGTAAATGATGGCACATTCTGCAAACAATTGGTGCTAGTTTTCCAGATCTGGGTGGGAGATTTCTATTGAGGGCACCTCCTCCAATTTATCCACCAAGAAAGCCCTGGGGGGTTCCACATGATGAGCAGTTTTCTCCATGGTTTGAGCATCCTTCTTGGATGGTTGTGCATGGATAGCATCTTCGTAAGAGAATGCATGGGAAGATGATGATTTCCCAGCTGCCCCTCCTCACAGATAGAGGGTTAAAACTACCAAGGCATCTTTTTCAATATTGTATAATGAAAGCGAGAGAGAGGCATTTAGTTGTTTACCTCCATAGAGAAGACGCTAAGAGGCAGAGGGTATCCTTAGCTTGAGCTCTATGGCCTATGAGAGGGATATCACTAGATCCGTAGAGTGAACCCAGAGAAGCAAAGTTTTTCCCAATACAAGAGAAATTTGTACATGTTAAAAGAGGGGAAACATATCTGGCGTGCTACAGTCCTCCGATGTTGCATTAGGGTTGGGAACCTTACAGATCCGGTGAGCCTAATCACAACCATCCTTTTTGTCGAGGATATTTTAGGCCCTAGCAACCACCAGGGGTGTAGAGTAGTCCTGACCCATTTGTGTTTGATCCATACTGTCAGGGTGTGGCCCACAAAATGGCAAAGGCTCATGGTCGCTCAGAGGATTAGAAGCAGGGGAGTCGTTGGTTTTTAAATCACAGAGTCTTGGTGTCACTGCTTCCAAATCTGCGATTGTGTGCATAACAGGGCCGCTCGAGGGCCAGACTCCATCCATCATAGCTCTGTCACCAGGATCGGTCCCCGTAGGGCGAGTATGCTAGCGCGATGGAGGTGAAGGAATTCGTGAGTTTCCATGGCCCTTGGGGCTAAGCTACAACCTTATGGCAGCCAAAGGAAGAATAGCATTAACCCTAGCAGTGTCTATCTCTTCTCCTCCTGGGTTCATTTGAGTGTAATTGTAATCACGTACACAAGTATTTTAACAATACACCCATTCACTAATTATTTTAAGTTATTTTAACAATAAACCTATTCATTAATTATTTTAAGTTGTTTTAAAAGTACACCCATCCAAAAAAATATTTTACATCTTATAGAAAAAATAATATAGTAATCCAATTTCTTTTATTATTTTAAATTAAATTTAAAAACTATAATCCTATCTAAATTTTATCAAAATTATTGAAAAAATACATTAAAACTATATAAAAATAAATAATAATATAATAATTTCATATAATATTTAATATATATTCACTAAAAATATGGTTGAATAATATAATATAATATTCAATATTTATCGTGATGAGTGAGAAACATTCTTTCACTCAAACAATAAATTCTTGGATCTATAAACTAATTCTATTGTTGTTACAACATTGAATGTTTATATATATATATATATATATATATATATATATATATATATATATATATATATATATATACACTTTTAGAGTGTTTTTACAAATTTCATGGATTGTAAAGTGACTAAATTATTGACTTTGATTATGGGTTTTCATTTCAAGAGAATCTAAAAGAGTTAAATCTATTAGCAATAATATCAAAGAATTTCATTTCCATATCATTTGAGCTGACTTTTTTTTTTCTCTGTAAAACTAATTCTATTTATAAAACATAATAGTACAAAACGGCGCTAGTTTCAGCTGTGTGAGCCTGAGAACTAGGCTTGATGTCCATGCTTAACATAAACAACTGAACTGCCCTGAGTGGGAAACCAGTTCTTTTGAAAAAAGTTCACCGCCCTTCGAAGGGAAACTGATGTATAGTGCATGCATTTTAATTTAACAAGAGACAATAGACTAATATAGCATACAGCTTTTACAGCTGATGAGAGATGCAAAAAACAAAAAATTCTTCCAATGAAGTTGAACATCTGTACCATAGTAAGCTGAGGGAGGCCGAGTTCACTGTTCAGGAGCTGGGGAGGCCGGCTCTTCCACGATTCTGCACCAATACTCGTCTTCTCCATCTTCATTGTCCTTCTTTGGCGCGCTGTCCTTACTGATGAAGTCCACCTGCATGTTGTCCTTTCCCAGTATGGAATGCCCAATGCCAATGGGCACTATAGGAGTCGAATCATCTTTTTGTGCCGGAGAGGGTTGAGGACCAAGCGGGGTGGGGTCAGAGCAGGGAACAGTAGCAAGGGCGGAGCTAGCAAATTCTTCTCTAACTGTAACAATAACAAAAGTAGTGAGGAGGGGTTTGTCGAGGGAGAAATTGAAGCAGAATTCCGCTCTCTGAGAGGTCTGGCAGAGGGTCGGACTAGTAGGAGCATGAGTAGCAGGGGAGGCAGGCGAGGGAAATACGGAAGGAGGATGCCACACAGGTTGAGCAGAGTGGGTGTCCCTAGGATGGTAGGTGCAGCCCCTCTGACGTCGAGAGTCTGAGTAAAGGCCCCAATCGACATCCTCCGCAAAAGAGTCAGAGGTCGAGCTGGTGGTTTGGCGAGGGCATGATGTGCGACCTCTGCTCGCCCCTCGACGACATCTCATCTGATGTGGAAGCCGAGGCATTGCCACAGATCTTTGCAAGGGGTGCTTGGAGTAGAAGGAGCAGGCGGTATTCGAGGGAGACCACTGAAAATCGACAAAATGAGAATGCAGACAAGAATTCAAATGACAGAAATTACTTTGAGTGAAATGATAACCTAGAAGAGTTTCCAAATAGCCGAGGATGGTACAGCATCGCCCAGTCTGAGTGCGAGCACTCGGCTCAGCACAAGCAGTTGGGCATGCTCCACACATAGGATACAGAGGGCCGCATAAAACACAAGAACCATTCGAATTCTCCAGAACAAACGCCATATCAAGCTGAACCGATGGAGCAAGGTGGTAAAATGGCGAGGCAGATGGAATGAATATTGTGCAGACTGGCATAGTAATTGCATGAGTAATGACGTCGTAGGGGGCCATATGGCCATACCGTGCGAACGCTCTCGGGAATTGCCAGGGGACTAATGTCCCATCACACCGAACCAACATCCGCATCCGGAGCATTTGAGCTGACTTTTAGGGTATTCATAGATTTATTTTATTTTATTAGATAATGAATTTAATTATTTAATATTGTATTAAATAGTTTATACTAGCAATTGTAGTAGATGTTGCAAAGGAAAAGACGTAAGGCAAAAACTCCAGGCAAATCATGGCATATAAAAATTCATTGAAGGTATAAATTAATAAACAAAATGTCATTCAAAGCCAGAAGTTAAGGAGAAATCATTTCAATTATGCCAAATTCATAGATTCTATAACTTTTCCAACAAAGATTGCCTCTTAATCTTCAAAGACAGTAAGTTCCAATAGTTAATTTTGGATATATTTTGAAAAAATACAAGTAGTAGATGACATCAAATAAGTTAAATAAAATAATATTAATTCAGGAACAATGTGATGGCAATATTTCCAAATCTAAATTTGATTCACAACCTCACAAAACTATGATGGGAAACTCTAGTGCCATGCAAATGGTAATGTTCAATATCTCCATTGTTTCCTCTGAGAACATCATCTGTGAAATTGTAAAGAAACTTTTTGAATTTAAAAATAATACATAATTTATATTTTAACTTAGGGTTTGTTTTGTTTATTGTATTGATCACCTCTCATTGATTTTGGATTTATGACAACACTGCCATTTTTTGCCATTTTTAACGAAGCTTTTGTTTCTTTTTGACAAATAGTTCTCATTTTGCTATGTTGATGGGGAGTACTGTCATCAACGTAAAATTCACAACCCTTTTATTTTGAATATGATTTTGATCCAATTGAATGAAAACATTAGTAATGTGATCAAATTTTGTTGTTTTTATTTTTATTTTTGTGTGTTGTCATTCCCGTGCAATCTTGAACATTCTTTTGACATATAAGAGAGTTAATTTTAGAAGATAACATTGAAAAACATAGCGTGGGGAAAAAAAATCTTGTCACTTATCACCTTTGCAGATAACTCCCAATTATTCATAACTTTTGGTGTAAAATCTGCAAAGTTTATGGGAAACTCTAGTGCAATGCAATCCTTGATGTTGAATATCTCCAATGTTTCCTATGAGAACATCATCTATGAAATTATAAAGAAACATTTTGAATTTCCACAAACATAGGGTATGGAACAACAAACTTTTCACTTATCACCTTTGAGGATATATATAGATGACGAAGGAAAGTTGTCTAATAAAAAGTATAGTCATAGCAACTTAGTATCACAAACTTGGATGCAAACAAAAAAATGATGCCCACTAATGTCCGGAGGAACCTGAACTATCAAAAATGATTTCAAAGATGAACTTTATGGAAAAAATATAAGATAAAAAGAAGATGACTAATATATAAAAAAAATGGAGATAGTCTAACGAGTTTCACAATGATTCTATATCAACTTTCAACAATGATTGGCAATTGGGATTTTCTATCAATGATGGATAATTGGCTCTGACTAGTGCTCTGACTAGTGTGCCTTATAGTGCGAGTCTTCTATGTGTGGTTCTTTATGTGAGGTGATGGCGAATCTGTGTCCTCTTAAAATAAAAATATAGAAAGAAAAAATCAAGAGAGAATGAGGTAGGCATGAATGTGTAGTTAACATACCTAGGTTTTTTGAGTAAGTGAGAGAGATTGAGAAATTTAGAAAAAAAATTCCAACAGAGATTGCCTCTTAATCTTCAAATATGGTCTTTGAAGTTCTAATAGAAAATATCTGATATATTTTGAAAACATACAGGTAGTAGAAGACATTAGATTTTCTAAATAAAATAATATTAATTCATAAACAATATGATGATTATCTTTCCAAATCTAAATTGGCATTAATAAATGAAATTAGATAATCTAAATCGAATAATATTAATTCATGAACAATATGATGACTATGTTTCTAATATCAAATGTTTCCTCTAAGAACATCATCTTTGAAACTGTAAAGAAACATTTTGAATAGAAAAAAAACGTAAAAAAAATTATTTTAACGTAGAGTTAGTTTTTTTAATTTTATTTTATTATTGGATAGAATCTTCATTGATTTTGAATTTATGACAACACTTCCATTTTTTACTACAAATTTGTTTCTTTCTGACAAATATTTCTCCTTTCCCAAAAATTTTGTAAATTATTTTATTATGACAAGGAGTATTTTCATCTATATAACATTCACAACCCTTCGATTTAAAACATGATTTTGATGCAACTTCCTGAAAACATTGCTAATCCGATCAATTTTTGTCTTTTTGTTGATTTTTGTTGCTTTATTCATTCACGTGAAATATTGATTATTCTTTTGGCATATAAGAGAGTTGATTTTATAAGATATCATTGCCAAAGTAGGGTGGGGTAGAACATCTCGGTCACTTATCACCTTTCAAAATATATATAAATAATTAAGAAGAATTGTCTAATAATAAAGTCAGAGCACCTTAGTATCACAAACCTCGATGCAAACAAAAAATGATGCAACATATTTTTTTTGTATGGCATTATCCTTCCTTGTACAAGTGGAAGATTTTTTTTTTTTGTTTTAGGTAACTCATTTTTTTCTAGCAAGGCACATAGAGATTATCTACTTATGTAACTCATCTTGTGCATTTTTTTAATTATCTACTTATGTCTACTTATGTAACTCACTTGTGCATTTTTCTAATTATCTACTTATGTCTTGTGCATTTGTTCTTTTATATAAAAAACAATTGCCAGTTTTTGTTTGAAAAAAATTATGTTACTCAATTGTCTTATTATAACAATGGTTTCTATCCCATTATTGTTAATATCGTGCCTCAAATTGTAATCATGTTCCAAGCATAAATTCAAGTTATAAATTCAATCCTAATATAGAAAATTACTGCAACTCCCTAGGAAGAAAATACATAACTTAGTTACTTTTGTAAACCCATATTGTACATTTTTTGTGTTTTTATAAATAAAATTTATAGAATATTTTTAAAAAAAAAGGTTACTCAATGGCGTTATTATACAATGGTTCAAACTTTTATAATTTCCATTAAACAATTGAAGACTTCTACAGAAGTGCCCATCTTTCACCATATTTCCAACATAAGTGCCCATATTGCCTTGGAATAGTAACAAGTGCCATATCTTAGCCTCAAACAATAAGCCATGGAGAAATTAACTGTGAATGTTGGACTTAATATGCAAGTAAGCATGTATCACATCGAAAAAATATTGAGGGTCTTGGTTTGTGTTGAAATACATAACTTTTCCACATCAAGGCTTATGGTTTATGTTATATGAAACATGATCAAAGATACAGATATAGAGGGTCACACCCAAAGAGATATAGATAAGTTATTTGAACAATAAAATGTGAATGGCACCAAACCTTATCCCTCATCCTTCACATTTCATTAGAATTGTCACAAAAATTTCACACAAGTAACAACTTATATATCAACTTGTATACAAAAACACATCCACCCAATATGGGTACTCATAGAACAATTGATGTCTTATATTTCAACGTCATAAAAAAAATAAAATAGTGAGAGGTAGCAACGAATGCAAAACTTCACCATATTTTATTAGATATTCTTATCAAACTACCTTCATCAGATTACATATGTTGGCTCAAAAATTTAGCCAGACATATTTGGCCATATGGTAGGACTCCCAATCTCTCTACCTCTTTAAATCTACAATAATATGAGAGACAATAAAATGAGAGACAACTAAGGATGAAAACTTAACTACTGTGATATATCACATACACATAACTAATAGATAAAAATGGAAAACCAAGGAGTTGAAGGATCAACACTAACACATTTATGTCTCTTCACTTCATTCTCCTTACCAACCTTGAGCACACTCACAATTTTTTTATTAATCAGCAAATAGGGCTTGGGGATTGTAGTACAATGTGTTTGTGTAGCCCACTGTATAGAAATGGGGGTTATCTCTCTCTAAGATTTGATGGAAATAAACACACTTAATATTAACTTTAGAAGACCACAAAATATTAACATTTTTAAAATTAAATAATATTTTTAAAATTTACATATAACATGGGAACCTCTCAACGTACTTACAATACACTCATATTTACGCCTCTCCTATCTGCCACTGTGTATGATTGAAAAATGACCTGCCATTAATTAAAAACAGTTATAAACATTTATAGTGAACCAACTTTATTAACAAACCTGTTACATCCTGATCATATGAAAACAAATTGAAAAGACATAACCTTGACTCACTTCTTCACATTATTTAAGTCTTTCTTCTTAGGTTCGATAATCCCAGCCTTTGCAAAAAAAAATCATGTATGGAACTCCAGTCCATTTTTTCACTAATTACTCTTCATTTTGGATCTTTGCCTCCAGATATTTCGGAGGCTTTGTCCATTTTTTCTTTCGGATCCTTCCGTTTTGTGTTGCGTTGTGCATTTTTCTTTCGGATCCTTCCACTTTGTGTTGCGTGTTGCTTAAAATAATGGAGAGGATAAAACAGAGGCTGATAGAGTGGAGAGTTATCACACCCGCACTTCTCCACGATTTCAATCCTCTTCTCGATGTCTCGAGATCATTCTACTCTACTCCGATACACGAATCAACATAGGGGATGAAGTAATGCTTGGTCAAGTGCAATAGTGTCCTACTACATTTGAAAACTATTATAATCCTTATCTAGAGATACAACGAATCTTCATAGAACAAAAATTTGTTGGAATATTGCAAATTCCAAAACAAAAAGTGGAGAATAAAACTCCCATCTTTAACACAGAGAAAATATTTAAAATTGCATTCACAGTGACAGAGTTTCCACATAAAAAAACTTCTATTCCATAAAAAAAACTGATACAGATTCTTCCTCAACACAGAGGGATTACAACTGCTGGACTGTTACAGGACACAGTGCCAAACAAACTCTTCTCTGTCTCACACATAAAAATACTCTGTCTCTCTAAAACAACATACACTGCTGTGTATACTCTATTTTTCCTAAAACACTCTGCTGTGTTTTTTAATTCACTCGTTGTTCTGTGTCTATTACAAAACAAAACAATTCACTGTTTTTCTAAAAACATACACTGCTGTGTATATTCAATTCTTGCACTCTCTGTCTCTTTTACCAACACACTGATGTGCATAAAAAACATTACATAATAATAAAATGACTCTGTTCTGTATTAAAAGAAAAATATCTCAACCTAGTTTAATTGAATGTCATTAATTGACATACAACCAAAAAATTCACCGCTTGAAAAATCTTTAATGGTTTCATAACTTCTGCCGGCACCGCTTGGAAATCACATTAATGTCAAATTTGCATGGTGGCACCTATATTTTTTTCTTCCCACACTGTTGTGCTTACATAAAAAACATTCACTGTGTTTTACAATAATACTTTTTCTTTCAGGACTTGTCAATATATATATATATATATATATATATATATATATATATATATATATATATATATATATACACGTTTAATAAAATAAAATAAACAAACAAACAAAAACATTAAAAACCAACTATCGGTTCATAATCATATGCATGGGCAACAGGCAAATAACATTAACCACGCAACCTTTGTCAACGCATAATCTGTGGGACCCCGCTTACGTCAGCAGCCCGGGGCTCCGGTCCGGCCACAAAATTCATCGACCCCCTGCTGAATTGGACCGGCCGCCCGTCTCTTTGCTGCGATGTTAAACCCCCTAAATCAGGTCGCTCCTAATTTATCCTGCAATGAAATTAAATTCCAACACTTCTTAATTTCAATCACGTTTTCCTGCATACCCAAGCATTTTCTGAAATGTTCAAAGCTTTTCTGCGCAAGTGGCTTTGTGAGGATATCAGCAAATTGATCCTCTGTTATGCAATGCTGCAAAACTATCTCACCATTGTTAACCAATTCACGTATGAAGTGAAACTTGGTGTCAATGTGTTTAGTCCTCTTATGAAAAACATAATTTTTAGACAATGCAATAGCTGAGCTATTGTCACAAAAGATCATTGTCCCTTTTACCTGTTCTTGACATAAGCTTCTCAACATTTTTCTCATCCAAACTGCTTGACACGCTGCTGCTGTAGCTGCCACATATTCCGCTTCTGCTGTAGACAACGCTACAATGGGTTGTTTCTTAGAAGCCCATGAAATGGCTCCTGAACCCATGTGAAAAACATAACCGGAAGTGCTCTTTCGATCATCTACACTTCCAGCCCAATCACTGTCAGTGTATCCAACTAAATCTGAATTTTCTGAAGTAGTATATAAAATACCAAACCTTTTTGTACCTTTAACATACCTCAGAATTCTCTTCGCTATCTGCCAATGTGCATCCTTTGGCTTCTCCATAAATCTGGAAATTAAGCTAACAGCATGCATTATGTCGGGCCTAGTTGCAGTCAAATACATGAGGCTGCCAACTATGCTCTTATACAAGCTAGGATCAAAATCCTTGTTGCTGTCCTCTCTGCTGAGTTTTAATCCCATCACCGTGGGAGTGATCGCTGCCTTGCTCTCCTGCATATTAAATCTTTCCAGCACTTCATTAACATATTTTGCCTGTGAGATAAAAATCCCATTTTCATCTTGTTCTACTTCTATTCCTAAGAAGTATTTCAACAAACCCATGTCAGTCATTTCAAATTCTTCTTTCATGACTGTTTTAAAATTTTCAATAAGGTAATTATCATTACCTGTGAAAATAACATCATCAACATACAAAACTACAATCAATATTTTTCCATCTTTTTCTTTGATGTAGAGGGTGGGTTCTCCCTCACACTTTTCAAATCCATTTTCCAGTAGATATGAATCTATCCTACTATACCACGCTCTTGGTGCTTGCTTCAGCCCATAAAGAGATTTCTTCAACTTACACACTTTGTTTTCTTGGCCTTTCTTTTCATAGCCGAGAGGTTGTTCAATGTAAACCTCTTCCATTAACACTCCGTTTAGGAATGCTGACTTCACGTCCATTTGGTAAACTTTCCATTTGTTTTGTGCTGCTATGGACAACACTGCTCTCACGGTTTCCATTCTGGCAATCGGTGCAAAAGTTTCCTCATAATCTATCCCATGCTTCTGCTTATAACCTTTGACAACAAGCCTTGCCTTGTGTCTCTCTATTTTGCCTTCAGCATTACTCTTGGTCTTGTAGACCCATTTAACTCCAATAACTTCTTTACCTTTTGGTAATTCAACCAAATCCCATGTCTTGTTTCTTTCTATGGCATTAATCTCCTCATCTATAGCTTCTATCCATTTCCTATCCTTGATAGCTTCTTCGAAATGAACAGGATCATCAACATGACAATATAAAGCAAACAAAGAATTGATACCTTCATTAGCTATATCTTGTTCATAAATCTCTTTCAAACTTCTGAATTTCTTACCTCTTTCAGTTGGTGTAAAAATGCTTGAAGAAGCACTTGAATTTCCTCCTTGTGGTGTGCTTGGAGAAGCACTTTCATTTCTTCTCAAGGGTGTGCTTTGCTGCTCTTGTGTTGGTGATGCTGTTTGGGGATGTATTTTAGCCAACTCATCATCATTTTCATCATGAGATAAACAGTGTTTAACATTCACTGTTTTCTCTATGCTTCCATCCCAAGCTTCCTCTTCAATGAACTGAACATCCCTACTCACAATAAACTTCTTGGTGGATGGGTTATATAACCTATATGCCTTGGATTCCTCACTGTATCCAATGAAAATGCATTTTTACCCCTTGCTGTCCAACTTCTTCCTTAGCTGATCTGGAATGTGTGCATAAGCCACACATCCAAAAACCTTCATGTGTGTGACACCTTGCTTTGTGCCACTCCATGCCTCTTCCGGCACTTTGTTCATAACTACTTTTGTAGGGCACCTATTCAAAATGTACGCTGCACAATGTACAACTTCAGCCCAATAATCATTAGGCAAATGCTTTGCCTTTAACATACTCCTTGCCATGTCCATTATGGTTCGGTTCTTCCTTTCGGCTACTCCATTTTGCTGCGGAGTATATCTAGTTGTAAACTACTTATGAATACCATTTTCTCTACAAAAACGTAGAAAATATTTAGAGATATACTCACCTCCTCTGTCAGTCCTTAAGACTTTGATATGCAGCCCACTTTGGTTCTCAACAAGTGCTTTGAAATTGCGAAATTTTTCAAACACTTCACTTTTGTTTTTCAAAAAGTAAACCCAAGTTTTTCTTGTAAAATCATATATGAATGTTAACACATAGTGGCTGCTTGCAAGCGATCGAGTTTGCATTGGTCCACACAAATTTGAGTGGAAAATCTCTAAGGGTGCTTTTGCCCTTATGCTTTTCCCGGAAGGAAAAATTTCTCTATGTTGTTTCCCCAAGATACAACCTTCACAAAGGCTGTCTGGTTTCTCTATCAATGGTAAACCACTTACCATTCCTTTTCTGTTCAACAAATTAAGACCTCCAAAGTTGAGATGTCCAAATCTCAAGTGCCATAACCAATTATCATCTTTTGGTTCACTTTGGAAAGTCTCTTGTGCAACTGCTGCTTTCTCTTCACCATTCTTCAAATCTGCTCTCATTCTGAGAGGGAACATCCTGTTCTTTGTCATCTTCACTTCAGCAATACATAGTTTGTTGGGTGGTTTATCCATGATGGTACAGACATCATCTTCAAAGAAAACAGTATACCCCTTATGGACAAGCTGTCCAATGCTTAAGAGGTTACACTTCATTCCTGGAACATAATAAACATCTGCTATGGATTTATTTGCACCTAATCTTGTTAAAACATTTACATTTCCTTTTCCCATAACAGAAACTTTGCTATCAGTTCCTAGTGTGACTTCTGACTGCACACTTTCATCTAACATAGAAAACATTGCTAAGTTTCCTGTCATATGGTTATTAAAACCGGAGTCTAGAAACCATAAATCTTCATTCTTTTCTTCAGCCATATTACAAGCTAAAAATAAATTATTTTGGCTGATATTTTCCTTAGTGAAATTTGCACTAGTTCTACTTGCCATATCTTGCTGCTTCTTTCTACATTCATTAGCATAATGACCATATTTTTTACAATGGTAACATTGGACATTGGAATTATCATACCTTTGTCCTTGTGCATTCTGCTGTCCACTTTGCTGGTTGCTGCCTTGGTCGTGGCTATGATTTTGACTGTTGCACCTTCCATGTGAATGTGAAGGGCTGTCTTTTCCACCTCTGTTTTGGCTTCTGCCTCTTCCTCTTCCTCTGCCTTGCCCTATTCCTCTTCCAAAAGACATCTAGGTCTTAAATGCATGCTCAAGAGATGAGTTTTCACTCCTACCCAATCTCTGTTCATGGGTCACCAGTGGTGCATGTAGCTTATCCACTGAAAACTTTGTGAGATCCTTAGTCTCCTCTATGGTGGCGACAATCACATCGAATCTTGAGGGTAAACTTCTCAAGAGCTTTTCAACAATCCTCTTGTCTTCAAGAGTCTCTCCATGAGATCTTATTTGTGTGACCATTCCAATCACACGAGTGAAGAATGAGTCAATAGTATCTGACTCCTTCATACAGAGAGTCTCAAAGTCTCTCCTTAGCAACTGAAGTTTTACTATCTTCACTTTTTCCATGCCTTGATAGGCTGTCTTGAGAGTTTCCCATGCTTCTCTGGATCTCTTAGCTGCTGCTATCCTTGGAAACACACTCTCATGCATTGCTTGATACAAAAAGAAGAGAGCTTTGGAGTCTTTCTTCTTATTTCTCTTCAGAATCTCTCTTTCTGCCTGAGTTAACATATTAAACTCATGTTCATCTGCTGGCTCTTCAAAGCCTTCCTCAACAAATTCCCATAAGTCTTGGGAGACAAATAATGCTCTCATAGTTATTGACCAGTAGTCATAATTTTTTACATTAAACTGTGGGAGATGGATATTTCCCATACCCATACCAGTGCTGGCTCCAGCCATTCTGCACTCTTAACTATGATTCAAAAACACTTGACTGTGTATTTAAAATAGCTCACTGTTCTGCAACAGTAACACTAAAACTGTATAGAGAAATACCTTTGGATTCTTTTTGGCTGAGTCTTCACACTGCTGGAGAAGCTGCTGCAACAAAGAACTCCTTTCCTTCAGCTTATTTGACCTTCAAATAGCCTAGACTAGCTCTGATACCATGTTGGAATATTGCAAATTCCAGAACAAACAGTGGAGAATAAAACTCCCCTCTTTAACACAGAGAAAATATTTAAAATTGCATTCATAGTGACAAAGTTTCCACATAAAAAAACTTCTATTCCATAAAAAAAAACTGATACAGATTCTTCCTCAACACGGAGGGATTACAACTGCTGAACTGTTACAGGACACAGTGCCAAACAAACTCTTTTCTGTCTCACACAGAAAAATACTCTGTCTCTCTAAAACAACATACACTGCTGTGTATACTCTGTTTTTCCTAAAACACTCTACTGCGTTTTTTAATTCACTCGCTGTTCTGTGTCTATTACAAAACAAAACAATTCACTGTTTTTCTAAAAACATACACCGCTGTGTATATTCAATTCTTTCACTCTCTGTCTTTTTTACCAACACACTGTTGTGCATAAAAAACATTACATAATAATAAAATGACTCTGTTCTGTATTAAAAGCAAAATATCTCAACCTAGTTTAATTGAATGTCATTAATTGACATACAACCAAAAAATTCACCGCTTGAAAAATCTTTAATGACATCATAACTTCTGTCGGCACCGCTTGGAAATCACATTAATGTCAAATTTGCATGGTGGCACCTAGATTTTTTTTCTTCTCGCACTGTTGTGCTTACATAAAAAACATTCACTGTGTTTTACAATAATACTTTTTCTTTTGGGCCTTGTCAATATATATATATATATATATATATATATATATATATATATATGACACGTTTTAATAAAATTAAAACAAACAAACAAAAAAAACATTAAAAACCAACTATTGGTTCATAATCATATGCGATGGGCAAATAACATTAACCCCGCAACCTTTGTCAACACATAATGTGTGGGCCCCCGCTTACGTCCGCAGCTTTGGGGGGCTCTGGTCCTCCGGCCACAAAACTTCATCGACCCCCGCGGAATTCTTTGCTGCGCTGTTAAACCCCCTCAAATCTGTGCTGCCGCCTACTAATTTATCCGGGCAGTTGGAAATTAAATTCCAACAAAATTAGTATCACTCCTAAGTTTAATTCTTAATTTAATTAATACTTTCAGTAATAGTTATTTGTATACCTGTATTTCTTCAAATTGAAATTCATATCATTAATTATTTCATAAAGCCATAATCAAGTTCACAGATCCTGATGCTCCTCTAGGCGGTTATTTGCACTGGTATGTTAATCCCCTTAAATCAGAGTAGATTTCCAATAAAATGGCACGTAGAATCCATTAACTAATTTCAGAATAATGGTGTTAATCCCTAGGTTTTTCAGGTTACATGCAGCTTACCTGGGTACCTACAATGATATAGGTATGATGATTGTGTTTCTTTCTTTGGCCATGAAATTTATGGATAGATCAAATGTGTGTCCTAACGCTAATATTCATGAATATGTAATTTGTTTCTATGTGCTGCAATATTAGGATTCTTGCGGATGGATGTGGTTTTTTATGAACCTTTCAAAGCGTTTATGTACATGTTAGTTTTGACATTGTTCAAGATGCATACTATCCCCATAGATAGAAGAGTGAGGTTAGTGCCTCAGTGAAAAGATTTGTCTCCACTTTCCAGTCACTGGATTGTTCTCCAACACAACTTCCACCTCCAACTAGTGGTCCTCTCTTTGTATCTACTCACTGATAGTTACTTTAGTGCTTCGACGATTCCGAGTGCTCCATCAGATTACAAGCAAGTCCAAGGCTTCAACTGCAGAAACATTTCCTCTGCTGATTAAATCTCTCTTTTTAATATTATCTAAACATTTACCGATTAAATCTCTTTTTTTTAATATTATCTAAACTTCTAAAGAATAAATCACCCATTTTAATATTATCTAACTTTTCACTGTTAGTAAATTTTATAAAAATTAATAATTATCAGGATAGGCGTCCAAGTTATTTCTCCCTAATCTTGAAGATATGTTGGGCAAGGTTGTTACCATCTACGAATTAAATCTCTTTTTTTAATATTAACTAAACCTCTAAAGAATAAATCACCTTTTTTAATATTATTTGACTTTTTACTGTTAGTAAATTTTATAAAAATTATTAATTATCAAGATAGGATTCCAGGTTATTTCTCCCTAAACTTAAGGGTAAATTGGGCAAGGTTGTTAGCGTCGATCATGCAAGATCATGGCATATGTCACTCTCAAGGTTTTGGTTTTAAAACTAAAAACTATATAATCGTGTGATAAGTGACCAATGAGCACACGTTAACCCAGACGCTAGTACCATATGTTGATGTAAAAGAATGATTTAAAAACTAATAATTAGTTAAACGCCCAAACGCCGGTACTAGCAACCCCTGCAGATTTGAGTGGCCCGTTCTCTTCCAATAAAGCGGCAAAGCTTAATTTGCAGGTTATAGAGCCATTAATACGTGGGAAACCGCTCGATGTTGTACATGTTTCAATCTCGATTACTGACATATATTGATCTAGGTATTTATGGTTCAATATTACTTGATTAAATGCACATAAACTAGTCCATTATGATTTAGCAGAGTTTTCAAAAATAGGTAATTGAAAAAAGGTTTTTGGATATATAAATATTTTGGAGAGAGACCTATTGTGTGTAACTATCTTTACCTAAAATATAATAATAATATTATATTATATTTATTATATTTTTTTATAGATTAATTAATTAAATTTTTTTTTTAAATCACATTTATCTTAATTTAGGAGTTTTGATTGGTTAATAATTATAATTTTAGTGTTTATTTGATATTTATATTTATTTAAATTTAAATTTAGTAAATTTTATTTAATATATATATATATATCAAATAAAACATTTAATAAATATGTTGATCCTTTGAAATTTATATTAATTAAGTAAGTGAAAATAGAAATTGAGTAAGAAAATTTTAATGAAATTTTTTTACTGGAGAAGATTTGTTATAACAAAAGTGAATATAGAAATCTATAAATTTATATCAATCTTAAGTAAGTAAAAATAAAAATGGAGTAAAAATTTGTCATTGAAATTGCTTTTTAATGGAGAAGATTTGTTATTTTTCAATAATATTTAAAAAATAATTATAATAGAAATTTATTATTTTAATATTTTTAATATAAAAAATAAGTTGTAAGTCTTGTTAGGGAGATAGTGTGAGTTTAATAACTTAATTGAGATTTAAACAGTGATGAGGCAGGTCGTTATAGCACTCATCACAGGTTCAATTCCCTTCCCCGATCAGGGTGATGTATTTGGGCATGTTGATGAAAATAAAGTAAAAAAAAAAAGTGATAAAAAGAGAAAAATGAAAGGTACTACCAAACTTACAAAAAAAAAAAAAGTTAATTGAGATTTAGGGAGTTAGTGTGAGTTTAATAACTTAATATTTAAACAAGGGTCAAAGTATGGTAGATACATGGATGTGAGAGATACATTGTATGGTAGATACATGAATGTGAGAGATACATTGTATGGTAGATACATGGACGAGATGGCAGATGGAAGTGTGAGTGGAGGAAGCAAATTAATTTTTTGGAGTAAAAAATATATACATATTCAAGCTATTGATACCTGGAAAAAAAAAGTATGGTTGTAAGTTAAAAATGAATTCAAAATAGAAAATGGTTAGATCTTAATCTTTTACATGGATGAGAGAGATCCGTTGTATGGAAGTGTGAGTGGAGGAAGAAAATTAAATTTTTGGATTATATATATATATATATATATATATATATATATATATATATATATATATATTCAAGCTATTGATACGTGGAAAAAAAAAGTATGGTTGTAAGTTAAATGAATTCAAAATAGAAAATGTTTAGATCTTAATCTTTCTTGGGGTCTTGATACATTTTTCGAACCCTTTCAAGCTTTAAGCAATAAATTTATTTTAGTTAAATTTGTTTTACTTTTATAGTTCTAACATAGACCACACAGGATCATTGCTTCTTACTGTCTTATGGTCAACATGCCATTCATTGCACAGTAATTGACTAACTTTGATCTTCTACATTTCAATTAGTGTTGCATCAAAAAAATATTTTTTCAATGGTTGGTATTTTACTCCTACCCATCTTGATTGAATTAGTATAATATATAATATTGTGGCATTTGTTTTTCCTATTCTTGATTGAATTAGTATAATCTATAATATTGTGGCATTTGTTTTTCCTATGTTTGATCTTCGTACATCTATATTGATAATTTGACACTCAGGAGATCAGTGGTAAAGAGAAATGTGACCTTTTGAATAGTTTCAAGGATCATGAAGGAAATGATATAAAGGTGAGTCAATATTCAAAAGAGAAACACAGGAAAATTTCTCAAGAAGATGTGTAGTTGATGTTATTCTTGGGTTCAATTTGTAGATTGGAGATATGTGCATTTTTATTCAAGGGTAGATATTAATTCACATAGAAATTCAAAATTTATTTACAAAATTGTTATAGTCCTTTGTATACATGTCTCAAACTATAAAAAAAATTATTTGTACTAATTAAGGTTGTTATTTTTAATATAATTATAGTATATATTTTAAATTATAAAATATCTATTACATATTTTAAAATCATAGTGGATATAATTGATTGAAATATAAATTATTATAGAAGTGGAAAATCATTTAAAAGACATCCAAAATTTATATCCAAATGGGGGTTATCTCTTTCTAAGGTTTGATAGAAAGAAACACTCAATATTAACATTAGAAGACTACACAAACAAAAAATGAAATAATAAATCATGGTAAGTTTAAAAAACCCCCCAGTTCAGAAAACCTTAGCAAACTGCTATGAAATATTGCACGAGGAAGGGGAACTGCCGACTGTAGAGGAAGATAGCATAGGCCTCGGTCAAGGGGTTCCTAATCAGAAAACTCTGTCAGCAAAACGAAAAGAAGTTCAGGAAAATATTGAGACAGAAGATAATAGAGATAATAGTATGTTGGAACTGACACTAATGGATATAGAACATAATAAAGAGGATCTGAGTGTAGAAGAAATATTATTGAAACGCCTATTGTACCAATGGAGGAATCTTGATGATAGGTTCATTCCTGTAGATCAGAAGAAATTTTACAAAGAAACTTTCGAACACTATTTGACATCTCAAGCGCAAAAGGAAGTTCAACAAACAAAACAAGTTGTTTTAAAAGGCCCTAACCCCAGCCAAAAGGAACAAAGAAAAGAGGAAGAAGGACATTGTAGGAATACATACAAGTAGTTGGAGAGATGTTGTATAATACAGGAAAGATAATACCAATAACAACGGTATTTCAACAACTTCCCAAAGTTACCTAATGAAACAGGATATGCGGGAAATGGCCAAAAGGAACAAAGAAAAGAGGAAGAAGGACATTGTAGGAATCCATACAAGTAGTTGGAGAGATGTTGGTTAATACAGGAAAGATAATACAGTTAACAACGGTATTTCAAAAACTTCCCAAAGTTACCTAATGAAACAATGAACCAGGATATGCGGGAAATGGCCAAGGCTCAAATGCAAGCAAATGAGCGTATAGGAAGGATTGAATAGCAAATCCTGAACATGTAGCAAGCAGAGATGACAGGTTCAACTGCAAAGGACCTATCACCTGTGGATTCTTCAGATGGTTGACACTTTTCAGTATCTAGTTTTTTATGTTTTTTGAGGATAGTATGTATAGTTTGTGTTTTATTTGTAGTTTTTATGGACATAGTAAAAGGATATTAGTTGTGAGTAGAACGGAAAAATAGTACCAATTTTGGTTGGCTTATAACTATCTGAGGTGGCCAACAGACCTGGTTTCTTTCGGGCACGTTTAGGCTACCATCTTCAGTAAAATATGTATAGCAACTTTCTCTTTAAAAAATAGAAAATAAAAAGGTACTACGAAATTTACAAAAAAAAAATATCAGCATTTTTAAAATTAATTAATATTTCTAAAATTAACATATAACATGGGAACCTCTTAACAACTTAATTACTGTGCACTCAGATTTAAAATAAAAATCGATATATATATATATATAAAATAAAATGTATTTTATTTTATATATAATTATACTATATATTTTAAATTGTAAAATATATATTACGACTTTAAAAAATCATATTACATATAATTGATTAAAATATCAAAGAATATATAAATGGAAAATAATTTACAAGATACTCAAAATTTAAATCCAAAATGAATGGTGCTTGATGACCATCGAATTTGTTATATTTTGAGTAATAATTTATGTTTGAATATCAAAATATTTAATATTATTAAATTATATTAAATTATACATGATAAAAAAAAGAGAAAATCAAATTCCAATTAATTAAATAATTTCAACCTAGAATATGTCACATGGAAGTAGACATTGTTGAACCCATATTGAAAACATAGATAAAAATCTCATCTCCTAAACCAAGAGTAAGACATAGTTTTATTTATGATTAAAGGAAAAGCATCTAAAAAAATTAATAGTATATATTTATTAAAATATTTTAAAGAGTTAATTTCAAAATTTTATTTATATCTATAATTTCTTAAAACCAATAAAAAAAATATACATGTTCAAAAATTACTTTTGAATAGTATATGTTTATTAAAATATTTTAAAGATTTAATTTCAAAATTTAATTTATATATTTATAATTTCTTAAAACCAATAAAAAAATAAAAATACATGTTTTATAAGGTTTTAATATTAATTCTTCTCACCACATAGAAATATACATATTTTATTTTATTTGAAATATAAATATTGGATAAAGAAATAAATTAAAAATTTGATGCAATCTTACTTTGATAATTTAGATATTTTAGGATTTAGATTGAGAGAATTCTTATTCCATTAATAGTTGCTTTCTAATTCAAATATATGAGAATATTTTCAATTCTTTCAATGCTTCATATAATTCATAAAATATTAATAATAAAAATAATTAAATGAATGCATACAAGAAAACAATATAAGAGAACAAGTTTTAACATTTTAATGTGAAAATGTTAATTATAAATAAAATGTTTCAATATCAACTACATATATATGATACCATCTTAGATCCACACACACACATACACACACATATATATTATACTAGCTTAAATCCATTTTAAATATGATTCTACAAAAGGCCTAGAGGGATCAAATCTCTTTTCACTCTAAAAATATGTTTATATTACAAGAGATTTTATCTTAGTCTTATTAGAACCAAAATTAAAATAAATCTGAACTAATTTAATGTCTAATCTGTAATAAATATGAATATGACTAGTTAAATGACTTCTAAATTTCCCTTATTAAATTTGGTTTTCTAAACATTAAATTTCATTATTAAACCATTTAATTTATTCTCTTAATTTTATTTAACTTTATTGTTACGAATTCTTTGAATGACCAAAACCTAAAAAAATAACTTTAAACGACCAAAACCTAAAAAAATTAAAAAAAAAACTTAATTAGTGTTCTCTTTTAACATTTGGATTCCAATTCCAAAAAAACCCTAATTTAAAATTTGACCTTAGCTCCTAAAATTCCAATCCCTTTACTTAAATCTCCGACTTTGATTTTTCCATCAGAGATTAGATAATCCCAGCGTGGTGGTAAGCCACCAAACTTAATGTATCCAAGACACGTGGCAAATGCTTTAAAATATTGTTAGCAGTTGAATAATGCAATTTATTCATTGATGCTCGGTGATCAAAATTTCATAGTATTTTTATAAATGACGAATTCCACATATTATATAAAAGTATTCGTGAATATTTACAAGATAAAATTGAGGAACTGCAAATTCAATGGAGAATCCAGTTGAATAAAGTGAGAATTTCAATACTGAAGCCTCAATTTTTTTTTTAATTTATAATTTATGTAAATAACTCTCAATTATTCATAACTTTTGGTGTAAAATTTGCAATGTTGATGAGAAACTCTAGTGCAATGTAATTTTTGATGTTAAATAATTCTAATGAACATCATCTTTGAAATTGTAAAGAAACATTTTCAATTTCCACAAACATAAGGTATGGAAGAACAACTTTATCACTTATCACCTTTGCTGATATATATAGATGATTAAGGAAAGTTGTCTGATAAAAAGTAAATTCAGAGAAACTCACTATCACAAACTTGGATGCAAACAAAAAAATTATGCCTAGGAATGTCCAGAGGAACCCGAACTATCAAAAATGATGTGAACGATGACCTCTATGAAAAAAATATAAGAGAAAAAAAAATGACTAATAAAAATAAATAAAAAACCTGGAAATATTCTAACGAGTATGATAATGATTGTATATCCACTTTCAACAATGATTGGGAATCTCTGACTTGTGCTCCTTATTGTGCAGGTCTGCTCGGTGTGGTTCTTTATGTGATGTGTTGTATGAAGTGTGGTTCCATCAAGATAAGTATTGTGTAACTATGGTTTTCTACGTACAACCCGTTAGGGTCCATCTAATTCAGGTAAGTATTGGAAACCAATGGTCCATCTCTATTGTTCGGCGTTTAAAATAAAAAGATAGTAAGAAAAAATCAAGAGAGAACCATGTAGGCATGAATGTGTAGTTAACATCCTTAGGTTCTTAGAGTAAGTAAGTGAGAGAGATTAATAAATTTAGAAAAACCTTTCCAACATAGATTTCCTTTTAATCTTTAAAGATGGTCTTTGAAGTTCTAATAGCAAATATTTGATATATTTTGAAAACATGCACGTAGTTGATGACATTAGATAATCTAAATAAAATAATATTAATTCATGAACAATATGATGACTATCTTTCCAAATATAAATTGGCATTAGTAGATGATATTAGACAACATAAATAAAATAATATTAATTCATGAACAATATGATGAACATATTTCCAATTTTCAATGTTTCCTCTAAGAACATCATCTCTGAAATTGTAAAGAAACATTTTGAATTGCCAAATATACTTAAATTTTTTATTTTAACATAGAGTTAATTTTATTTATTTTGTTTTATTTTTAGATAAAATCTTCATTGATTTTCAATTTGTGACAACAATCCCATTTTTTACTACAAATTTGTTTCTTTCTCACAAATATTTCCCTTTTCCGAACAATTTTGTAAATTATTTTATTATGACAAGGAGTGTTGTCATTTCAAACATAATTTTGATGCAACTTCACGAAAACATTGCTAATGTGATCGAATTATATGTTTTTTTGTGCTTTATTCATTCCTGTGAAAAATTGATGATTCTTTTGGCATATAAGCGAGTTGATTTTATAATATATCATTGCCAACGTTATATGTTTTTTTGTGCTTTTTTCATTCGTGTGAAAAATTGATTATTCTTTTGGCATATAAGCGAGTTGATTTTATAATATATCATTGCCAATGTAGGGTGAGGTAGAAAATCCTTGTCACTTATCACCTTTGCAAATATATATAAATAGTTAACGAGAATTTTTTCATAATAAATTCGGAGCAGCTCAGTATCATAAACTTGGATGCAAATTGATGCAATATACTTTTTTTTTATGGCATTATCCTTCCTTGTACAAGTGGAAGATTTTTTGTTTTTGTTTTGCTGGAAAGGAACATAGATATTATCTATTTATATAACTAATCTTTTGCATTTTTTTATTATCTAGTTATGTTTTGTGCATTTGTATTTTTATATTAAGAAAAATTACCAGTTTTTGTTTAAAAACCAATAATGTTACTTAATGGTATTATTATAACAATGGTTTCTATCTCATTATTGTTAATATGGTGCCTCAAATTGTAATAGTGTTCCAAGCATAAATTTAAGTTATAAAGTCAATCCTAATATAGAAAATTATTGCAAATCCATAGGAAGAAAATGCATAGCTTAGTTACTTTTGTAAACCCATTTGGTACATTTGTTTTCTTTTTTTAAAATTTGGAACAGTAAGCCATGGAGAAATGAACTGTGAAAAGTGGACATAATATGCAAATAAACGTGTATCATATTGGCAACAGATTGAGGGTCTTGGCTTCTTTTGAAAGACAGAATGTGTCCACATAGAGGCTTGTGGTTTATGTTATATGAAACATGATAAAAGATACAGATATAAAGGGTAACGCCCAAAGAGTATGAGATAAGATATTGGAATACTAAAATGTGAATGGCACAAAACCTTATCCCTCATCCTTCACATTTAATTGATGAAATTTGATTGGAATGTTCACAAAAATTTCAACCTAGGCAACAAATTATATATCAACTTGTATCCAACAACACATCCACCAGATATGGGTACTCATAGAATAATTGAAGTATGTCTTAAATTTCAATTTAACAAAAAATTACAGCAGTGATTACATATGTTGGCTCAAAAATTTAGCCAGAGATATTTGGTCATATGGTAGGACTCCCAATCTCTCTACCTCTTTAAATCTCAAACAATGTTATGAGAGACAATAATATGAGAGACAACTAACAATGAAAACTAAACTACTGCAATATATCACATACACATAACTGATAGATAAAAATGGAAAACCAAGGAGTTGAAGGATGAGCACTAAGCATTTTTTCTCTTCAATTCATTCTCCTTACCAACCTTGAGCACACTCACAATTTTTTTATTAATCAACACTAGGGCTTGGGGATTGGAGTACAATATGTTTGTGTAGCCCACTATACAAAAATGGGAGTTATAGCTCTATAAAGTTTGATTGAAAGTAACACACTCAATATTAACATTATAAGACCACACAATATTAACATTTTTAAAACTAATTAATATTTCTAAAATTAACATATAACATGGGAACCTCTCAGCATCATACATATAGTACACTCATATTTAAAATAATAATGAAACTATGTTATATATATATATATATATATATATATATATATATATATATATATATATATATATATATATATATATATATATAATGATTAAAATGTATTTTATTTTTTATATAATTATAATATATATTACATCTTTATAAAATCATAGTGCATATAATTGATTGAAATATCAGTGAATATATAAATGGAAAATCATTTATAAGACATTCAAAATTTAAAACTAAATGGGAGTTATATCTCTCTAAGGTTTGATGGAGAGAAACACACTCAATATTAACATTAGAATACCACACAATATTAACATTTTAAAAATTAATTAATATTTCTAAAATTAACATATGGGGGTTATATCTCTCTAAGTTTTGATGGAAAGAAACACATTCAATATTAACATGAGAAGACCACACAATATTAATGTTTTTAATATTAATTAATATTTCTAAAATCAACATATAACATGGGAACCTCTCAGGAGCATACTTACAATACACTTAGATTTAAAATAAAAATGAAACTATGTTATTTATAAATATATATTTTTAATGATTAAATTGTATTTTATTTTTTATATAATTATAATATATATTTTAAATTATAGAATATATATTACATATTTATAAAATCATAATGCATATAATTGATTGAAATATCAATGAATATAGAAATGGAAAATCATTTACAAGATACTCTAAATTTAAATCCAAATGGGGGTTATCTCTCTCTAAGGTTTGATGGAAAGAAACACACTCAATATTATCTTTAGAAGACCACACAATATTAAAATTTTTAAATTAATTAATATTTCTAAAATTAATATATGGGGGTTATCTCTCTGTAAGTTTTGATGGAAAGAAACACACTCAATATTAACATTAGAAGACCACACAATATTAACACCTTTAAAATTAATTAATATTTCTAAAATTAACATATAACATGGGAACCTTTGAATAGCGTACTTACAAAACACTCAGATTTAAAATAAAACGAAACTATGCTATTTATACATATTTTTTTAATGATTAAAATGTATTTTATTTTTTTTATATAATTATAATATACATTTTAAATTATAAAATATATATTACATCTTTATAAAATCATAGTGCGTATAATTAATTGAAATATTAATGAATATATAAATGGAAAATCATTTACAAGACACTCAAAATTTAAATCCAAAATGAATGGTGCTTAGTGACCATCAAATTTCGATATTATAAGTAATATTTTATGTTTGAATATCAGAATACTTAATATTATTAACTTATATTAAATTATTCATAGTAAAAAATAAGAGAAAATCAAATTCCAATTAATTACATCATTTCAACCCAAAATATATCACATGGAAGTAAACGCTATTGAACCCATATTAAACTCATAGATAAAAATATCATCTCCTGAACCAAAAGCCCACACATATTGAACTTATAGATAAAAATATCATCCCCTAAACCAAGAGCCCACACAATTTTATTTGTGATTAAAGGAAAATCATTTACAAAAAATAATTTTTAATAATATATATTTATTAAAATGTTTTAAAGATTTAATTTCAAAATTTAATTTATTAAAATATTTTAAAGATTTAATTTCAAAATTTAACTTTTATATATCATTTCTTAAAACCAATAAAAACCAAAATACATGTTTTATACTATTTTAATATTAATTTCTTCCACTACATATAAATACACATATTTTATATGAAACATAAATATTGGTTAAAGAAATAAATTAAAAATTTTAGATAATTTAGAATTTAGATTGAGAAAATTCTTATTTCATTAATATTTTCTTTATAATTCAAATGTATAGAAATATTTGCAATTATTTCAATTATTGATATAGATTTGATATATAATATTAATAATAAAAATAACTAAATGTATGCATCCATGAAAACAATATAAGAGGATCCATCCAACCCAACGGGTGAAACGCGGGAGGATCGCTTGCTTTGAGTGCTTGGAATCATGCGGTTTCTTTATTGTTGGTCGATGGTAAAAATTTCATATAATTTTTATAAATGATGAATTCCACATATTATATAAGTATTCATAAATACTTACCAGAGAAAAGCTTACCAGAGAAAATTGAAGAACTGCAAATTCAATGGAGAATCAATTTCAAATTTGAAGCCTCAAATTTCATGGTTATGTCCATTTTAATCCTTTTAATATAGAATAGTTACGTTTAAAGCATCCCTGTCTCTCACACACATATATTCACCTCAACAAAATTTACCTATCAAATCCCATCCATCCCCGGCGGGTGAGACATGTGGGGATTGCTTGATTTGAGTATACCGAGAATGCAAAGAAAATTACAAAAGATTCATGGCTATAAATATGTTTTAATCTCTTTCTTGATAAATAATTTCATGGTTCAAAATATATCAATCAAACAAGTAAATATTATCTCAATGCGCACAAAAACAGCAAAAATTTCCACGATAAAAAAAACTCATTCTCGACGTAAACTACACAGAAGTGTTATTTCATTTTAAAGATTAAATTATCATTGTCATAAAAAAGTGTGAGAACTTTAAAAAATTTGTCTTAATTTAAACCAAGCGACTGCCGTAAAAAGAAATGCCATTCTTAATATGAATCAAACCGAGAAAAATTCTCATTTCTTAATATGAACTATAAGAAGTGATGATTTGGAAGAATATTATGAAAATATTAGTTAAAAGGCATGGATGTTAAACAAATTACACTAACATAAGTAGCTAAGCAATTAACCTCGGTATTCAAAACCTTTATTTGGTATTCAAAACCTTTATTTGGCGTTATATGATAAAAGAGAGGAAAATAAGCAAAAAACTTAGAGGGAAGGAACGGGGTACCACAGGCTGTCTCATCAACGCGGATATACAACGAGCTTCCACCTGCCGCTATTGTCACCTTGTTTGAAATAAAGGAGAGAGCACCCATAGACCCAAGCGTAATTTGGTACAGGTTTGAATCCACCTTGAATGAATCTGATTTTTCTGAAACAAGAATAGAACTGAAGGAAAAATGTAATAGCTTTTTACTTTCACTTATGTATTGAATTTCTCATATTTCATTGCTTTGTTTGATCTGAAGTTTGGAAGAGAAATAACACCCTCAATTTGATGAGTTCAGGAGACAAGAAATTCTGTATTTTGATCATTGGTGGCACAGGATATATAGGCAACAGGATAGTGGTAAAGACCTGCTTATCGGTGGTATTAGTTTATTCCATCTAAAACAGGCAGTAGCACATCTTTTAGTTTCCATAAAAGAGGTCAGGGATGAGTTTATGACATCTCAAATAGCAGTAGCACATCTTGTAGTTTCCATAAAAGAGGTCGTCACACACATTCACATAAAAAACTGAGAAGGGAATAAGCCTCTTGGTTAATCCATCAAGAAATGGTTAAGCAAGAAACAATTGTTTGATTGGTTTTTAAACCTCTTTATTACATGCCTTAATTATTGTTTTTTTCTTAATTAGTAAATATTAATCCTAGGACCTAAAAATCTTCAATTGTCTAACATTTCATCCAATGGTGTAAACTGGTACACAGTGGTAACTGGGGGAGTTGTTTTCAAAGAGGAATGCCTTACAGCGTAATTAATTTAAATATATTACATATTGTTGTTTATATATATAAATTTGTCAGGTTCTCTTGGTTTGGTGAAAATTTTGTTTCTCCCATTGTGTGGGTCAAATTTCACGAATTGACTTTTACGCATGTTGTAATTGTGGTAATCGATATTTTGAAGTTAGTGATTCTCAAAAAATTTAAAGTTACTAATTCTCCAAAAATTGTTAATACTTGCAAGACATTCAACTAGATAGACAAATCAAAAGAAAATGGAGAAGTAGAAAATTGAATATTAAAAGCATGGACATCATTCTTTAGTGAAGTGATTGCATCAAGCGGAGTCTCCCCAAATATGGAAAATATTTTGTAATGTCTTGTCTTGTTATGTAAACATTTTGACTCGATCAAATTACATAAAAATAAAAATTAATAATAATAATTAAAACAAAATTGAGGTAAAATAGTCAATTTACCATTAGAGATTTTTGGGCTTCAGGTTTTGACAACCTGTGATATATGGGTAAATGCATGAATATGGGTTACGCTTTTGGGCCAAATGTTGCGATGAAATTTCAAAATGTTACATTTTTTTACTGAATTGAAGCCCTCAAAATTCATACAAGCATTGTGAATTTGATTTGGAGTAAAAAAGAAAATTTGTGGAGAATTATTTTGTTGTCGTAATGATATTTTTTACATAAAATTTCAGTGTCATATAATCTATTAATTTTCCATTAAATGAAATGTTTGTCTTTGAAAAGTTTCACAAATCTTAAGAGGTATGTGTTCTTTGAGGTAGCATAACTTAGTATAAAATGTGTAATTTAAGATATATATATATATAAGCATGATCTACACAGAGAGAACTAAGTTATTCATATTACGATAAAATTATGCAAAATTTATTTTTTATTATTTTTAGTACTTGACGAAGTAATATTTCAATTGGATTTTGCAAAGATGTGTTCACATAAGATTTTTTTCTACTATTAAAATAAATTCAAAAACCAAGTGAGGAGGACTAGTAAAAGATGATATTTGTATTTTTTGAAATTTTTTAGCTCTATATATTTTATGTTATTTATTTTTTATTTAGCCCCCTTGAAAGTATCCAAAAAAATTCAAACATTATGTCTAAAAGAAATTAGATGAAAAATAGCATATGAATTTGAATTTCAAATTCAGATGCTATTGGATATAGTATTCCTTCACAAATCTAGCATGATGAACTCTGCCACTTAAGGAAAAATTTTGTTTGAAGTCCGCTAGGGTACAAAATGGTGTTCCATAGAAATATGAAAAAGAGGAGCTAAAACTCTGTTTTTTAGGCCCTCAATACCTCGATTGAGCACTTAAGGTAAAATTTGAAATGCTAAACCCTCGATCGAGCTCTTGACATGGTTAAAAAAGTGCTCGATCAAGTCCTTTGAACCATAACGCTTTGTTGTGCTTTCGGTGGAAGATTAAGAAAATTGCTTGATTGAGTATTTAGCTCGATCAAGCTCTATGTAACTGTAGATTACCTAGGAGCTCAATTGAGGCGCTATTTTTAATTCCTTAAATAGCTCGATCGAGGGCTAAAATATAGCTCGATCAAGTTTATTTTTTCTCTCTCCCAACTCGTTCTCTTGCTAAAGTGTGTAACCCATATTCATGCATTCACCCTTATATTATGACACATTCCTTAATTTTGGTAATTTTTTTTGGAATGATTCACCTCCTCCTTCCACTATCCATGATTTCATATCTCAAATTCTATGTGCAAGAGGAAGCCCTGAATTATTTTACCAAAATAAATGTGCTGGTGGTAAAAAAGGTGATGCTTGTGGAAATTTCACTTTATTTCATAACAAATATTGTATCAATATAAATGATCAAGCATTGTCCAACATAAAAGTGAAATGGAAGAGATATGAAAATATTCATACGTGGATTGGTTGAAGTAGTACTGCAAGTAATAAAAGAATTTATTTAAAATAAGAAGATATTTTTGTGATAGAGTTTTTGAGAAAGTTTGAGGTAGAAATTTATAAATACATCAAGCATTCCCATAGATTTTAATGGAAAAACTTACAATTCAAAAAATCACGTGAATTTTTTCCACGAGGGACCATATTGTCAATAGTTGATTTTGCAAAGAATTACACATCTCTTCCACAAAAAGAAATACAGAGTGAATACTATCATTCTAACCAAGTCTCCATGCTTGTCCATATTCTATATAGACATGCTAAAAAAAATGTTGATCATATAGAAAGAACCAGTGAAAATCGACATGTTATTAATGAATATAACTTTTATATTAGTGACGATCGTACATATGATACATATTTTGTACAACATTTTTTTGAAAATATTTATGACTCCTTGAAAATTCATGAAATAAAATTCAATGAACATTGGATATGGTCAAATGGATCGTAGGTAAACTCAAATCTTCACGATCATTCTTTTGGTTGTGTCGTCTTCATATGAAAACCCACATTAAACATTTTTGGAATTTCTTTGAGACTGCGCATGGAAAAGGAGAACATGATGGTGCAGGGGCACATATAAAATTAGCACGTCGAAGATATCAAATGGATGACTCTACAGACCGACTCGTCTCAGCTGAAGTAGTTTTTCAATGGTGCATCGCTGCACTAATCCATGAGACTAACCGGTCAAGGGAAGTATGAAAGAGTATATATATATATATATATATATATATATATATATATATATATATATATATATATATATATATATATAGAACTTTAATATACATGATCTAATTTTATTAGATTTCGAATTTTAAACATTATTTATCACAATGATTATCTTTGATTGTATTTTGAATAACATATTTATATTCTTGTTTGAATTTTGCATATAGGTTTTTTTTGCATATTAGAGTCCAAGATATAGATAGATCGATTGGAAATAACATTGAAATAATAAAAGGGATTCAAAAATTGCATTCAATCAAAACAAAGAAGTACCGAAATGTGTTTGCATTTGATAAAATAAAATATTCTTGTTTTTGTCATGTTTGCATAGACAACACAGAATCTAATGATGTTTGTGAAAACAAAATGTATGTAAAAGATTGGCAACATACATAACTAAATACAAAGGGGAAATTGTTTGTTACAAACTATGAATAAATGCAATTAGAGGAGACTATAATATCATCTGAAGGTGATCGAGGTTCTAATCTTGTTAGAGAATGTAACATTTCAATTGCTTTCAAAATATAGAGATCTAGAAATAGATAATAAAATCAAGTACACATGTTAATTTGAAAGTTAATTTTTCATGTTAATTATGATATAAATTTATGTAAGTTTTTTTTATTGTGCACGAGATGTTTTTTTTGTAGTTGCACCTACTAACAATGTAGAAAATGTGAGGTATTATTTGATGCATTGCACTGAACGAAAGATGAAATTATTAGAAAAATTTTATGATAACAGGTTTATTTATGACAGAGGGTGTATTATACTAAAAGTTTATTTTTTCCAAAAAACTCATCAGAGTCAGGATTTTGTTTACTTTCAAGACTATGAACCTGATGTCATAAGTTGTCAATATAGTCACTTGGTGTGTGCAACATGCATAAAGTTGATTGAAGTTCAATCAAAGAAAAAATTGAAAATTAAAAAATGTAAAATGTCAAAAGGTGATCATGAACGGATCATTGAAGATGGAATTCCATTAGAATTTTTTTGATTGAACTACCCAACAATTTCTTCTCCTTAGATTCATCTTTTAGAAATTACATAACTCAACTAGAAATTGTGAGCCTTTTTTTGTGCCTTCTTAAGTTTTACATTATTATAATATGTATATTTTATGTTATGTATAAGTGTTTTCGCATGTACAATGTTTTGGAACATGAACACAAGTAATTTATACACATGTAGACATACATGTATATTATTTGGTCTTAAATGATTTCATACATTTTTTGGTACATTTTATGTCATTATTGCAAAATGTACATGTGTATCTAGCACATTTGATATAGTGCAAATTTTAAGTTATGATTTTGTTTTAGACATCTAAAGAAAATTATAATATTCATTCTTGAATGCAAAATGTGTGGTACGTGTTTTGTAATTTTCAGTTTACTATCAAATGACAGCCATAGTAGCCTTTCAATGTACATTAATGAAAAATGTTGTGTACTGGATATGTTTTAATGCAATTTTAAAATTTTATGATTGTTTGACACATATATGAACACCTAGAATTGTATGATTGTTTTTAGATATATACATTGATGTGTATTGTATATTATAAAAATGATTTCAAATGCAAAATGTATGAATTAAATGAAAATTTTCTTTCATTGCTACATATTCATGCTTGTTTTAAATGACACATGATCATGTGAAAAATGTCCACCTAAATATCACCTTTAATATATGTATGCCCTAATTATATAACATTCATACATGTTCAAATCCATTTAACATGTACGACATGTGTTTTGTAATTTTCAATTTCAATCTAGATTCATTTTAAATAACAAATGACAAAATAGCTTGAGATTTAAAAACAAAACATTTAACCTAAGATTGAATCTAAGTTAACATTATAACAAGTCATCATGTATTCAAAATTTAATGTAACTAAATGCATTTATGTACTTCAATCATTGTTACATATTCATGAACTTAAATATGTATTTAACCATATATAATTGTTTTAAATGAGACTTGATCATTAATAGATGTATGTCATAATTATATAATATTCATACATGTTAAAATGCATTTAACATGTACCACATGTGTTTTGTAATTTGCAATTTCAATCTAGATTCGTTTTACATAACAAATGACAAAACAACTTGAGCTTTAGAACAAAACATTTAATCTAAGATTGAATCTAAGTTAAAATTGTAACAACTTGTAATCATGTATGCAAATTGCAATAACTAAATGAAAACGTACGTCATTCATTGTTACATATATTCATGAACTTAAATATTTAAAACCATAGATATGTGATTGTTTTATATGACACATGATCATGCAAAATGTACCTAAATATCACCTTTAATAGACATCTACACCTGATTGTATATCATTCACGCATGTTCAAATGCATAACATGTACCACATTTGTTTTGTAATTTGCAATTTCAATCTAGAATCATTTTAATAACAAGTGACAAAACAACTTGAGTTTTAAAAACAAAACATAATCTAAGATCGTCTAAGCTAAAATTATAGCAACGTGTAATCATGTATGCAAAATTTAAGAAAAAAATGAAAATGTATTTCAATCATTGTTACATATTCATGAACTTAAATATGTAAAACCCTCTTATTGTTTCAAATGACACATGATCATGCAAAATGTACCTAAATATCACCTTTAATAGACATTCTAATTATATAAAATTCACACACATTCAAATGCATAACATGTACCACATGTGTTTTGTAATTTGAAATTTCAATCTAGATTCATTTCAAATAACAAATAACAAAACAACTTGAGTTTTAAAAACAAAACATATAATCTAAGATCATTTAAGTTAGTTCGTTATAACAAAATATGGTCATGTATGGAAAATGTAACAACTAAATGCATCTATGTACTTCAATCATTTTTACATATTCATGAACTAAAATATGTCTTTAGCCATCTATAATTGTTTTAAATGACCCATGATCATGTGCAACATGTACACCTAAATATCACTTTTAATAGATGTATGTCCTAATTATATAACATTCATACATGTTCAAATGCATTTAACATGTACCACATGTTTTTTGTAATTTGAAATTTCAATCTAGAATCATTTTAAATAACAAATGACAAAACTACTTGAGTTTTAAAAACAAAATATATAATCTAATATCATCTAAGTTAGTTCATTATAACAACATGTGATCATGTATGGAAAATGAAACAACTAAATGCAAATGTACTTCAATCATTGCTACATATTCATGAACTTAAATATGTAAAACCATCTATGATTATTTTAAATGACAAATGATCATGCAAAATGTACCTAAATATCACTTTTAATAGACATCATAATTATACAACATGCACACATGTTCAAATGTGTAACATGTACCACATGTGTTTTGTAATTTTCAATTTCAATATAGATTCATGTTAAATAAAAAGTGACAAAACAACAAGCTTTAAAAACAAAACATAATCTAAGATCATCTAAGTTAACAATATCTAACAACATGTGATAACATGCCAAATGTAACAACTATCCAAAATTTAAAATCATTCAATAAAAGTAAATGTAGTTCAAATATGGAAAATGTAAAATATGTCCAAAATTTATATCATGAACAATAAAAGTAAATATAACAATGCATAGTCTTACAAGTATCAAGTTATATAGAAAAATAAATATGAATGTATAAATAAGGCTATCTATATAGAAAAGTAAATAAGACTATCTCTCAAATTAAATGTTGCACGTGCATCAATCAAATAGAGAATTTGGCTGCAATGTATTTTCCAGTAGCCTCTTGAGCCTCCTTCTGCTCTCATCTGAAGAATGGGGAACCTACACAACGTGTAAACATTAAAATTTACTTTATTAAAATTGAATGAGAATGTAGAGCTTCATAAAAAAAAATGAAAAAAAATCATGCAATACCTCATGTAGGTTCCCCCTCCATTGTTCTGTGTTGGTCATCTATCAATGTATCCTCCACGATAAACCATATAATATACAAGTACAAGTGTGTGTGTGTGTGTATATTCAAATGAAAATGCATAAACTAATGAAATAATATTAAAACAAAATAGACAACTTCTTCTTAAAATTGTTTGGATGTTCCTATATCCATCATACACTCCATCGCTAAAGTCCTTGGAGAACGGAAATCATCTCCAGAACTCTAAAATTCAAAAAATTTAAACTGTAAAAAAACACAAGATCTAGATCTCATTTTTTAATGAAACTTTCACTTCAATTTATAACTTAAATATAAGTGAAAAATTGAATGCTTGTGACAGTGGATTTGGCACATCTCCTAACAGGGAAGAAGAGGGTAGCTCCATTGCGAAAATAGTCCTTAGAGAATGAAACTCATCTCCATAAACCTAAAATTCAAAAATTTTAAAACTATAAAATAACTCAAGTTCTAGATCTCATTTTTAATGAAACTTTCAGTTCAATTTATAACTTAAAAATAAGTGAAATATTGAATACTTGTGACAGTGGATTTGGCACATCTCCTAACAAGGAAGAAGACGGTGGCTCCATTGTGAAAACATCAGACATAATCAGAATGTGTTAACATTTACTTATATACATACATGTGTACGCAATTATTTATTTTAAAAATATGCCACCATTATACCGACATAATAATAGAATAAAAATTATACATCAACATCATGAACACTTAAAAAACACTAACATTTCCCAACATATCATCTTGATTGCGAGAACCTGAACCTTCAACCGTGATATTATCAAAAATTTCGTTCATCAAGCATGTTAACTACAAGTGGTTAGCATATGATACATTTTTGTTAGATTAACATATAAAAATAAACATGTATATGTAAATTACAAATTACATTAAAATATTCACCCTAACCATTAACACATATTGATCCCATGCCATCGTCCTCATGAATAATTAATTCCTACCAACCATTGTGACAATGATTTTCATATGTTCTAAGCTCTTCAATACTCATGTTTTATATCTCATCATTTGTACTATACACAAAATTAGCACGTGCATTCTCTTGTGCTCTTTGTCAATTTATAACAATATCAATTCCACCAAGTCCAGTCTGAACATTATCTATGATGTCATCCCTTGCTTCTCGACTAATTTTAGAAGTGGCGTCCTTCTCTGACCGCAAATTTTCCACACAAAGAGGTTGACTTACCAATGGTGGCTCGGGGAGAGGCAACTCAGCATCAAGCTTAGCACCCCTACGGTCACATAATCGCCCTTTTCGAGGACCAAAAAATTTCGAGGGAATGTCATCATAATTGGGTTTCATTCTCAAAAAGAATTCTGCATAAAATAATTTTGCAAAATAAAGATGCACCTTGTCGTTCTATGGTAGTCTTCCATAAGCAGCAAGATGTCTGTCATACAAATGGAAATCTGTATCAAGGTGCTTGAAATATTACACCTTTAACATCTTTCTTTTTGGCCCTTATTTGAAATTAAACATATATTTTTTCATTTCTTTTGTAACTTTTTTTTTAACATCATCCCATGTATCGAGACCCATCACCGTTTCCTTTCTTTTCCTCGTCACTTCTACAAAAGTATCTTTGGTTGGTCAAAGCTTTTTGTAAAAAACTACAAGTGTGCTTAAGGAGTGCATAACTATTTCTAAGCTTTCTCAACTCTCAGAATGGAGTTTCAAAGAGAGAAGATATTTCTTCAATTTTGAATAAAGATGTTCACACCTTTGTAATGTGCATTGTTGGATGTTTATTTCCCAAGGTAAATCAGAAATTTCAGAAGGATAAGTCCTGGAAGGTGTACAACCTTCTTCTTGAATAATGTGGTCTAGCCTACATCTTTTTCATGCAAAATTTTTACACTCTGCATCAATATATATAATTATGTATAAATAAAAAAACATGTGAACAAATTTATACAAATTTTCTTTTTAACCATAAAAATATTATATAAATAATTTAACAAATTAATAAATGAATGAAAATAGTATTCAGATTGATGCGCACCTTGAGATGGCTGAGTAACATCATGCCCACCCTAAGATAGTTGCAAACCAACATGACCACCCATTGATTGGCCATCGGGGGAATGTGTACCACCACCCTCACGTGATTTTCCACCACCTATTGATTGGCCACCAGGGCAATGTGTAGCACCACCACCCTCACGCAACGAGAGGGAAGCTTCATAAAAAATATGAATTTCTAATCAATTTAGAAATACATACATACATATAAATACATACATGTATAATTGAGATGATTGTGTGAACCATGTCCAGACTCCATTGATAGAGTAGATACTCTTTTCCTCCGAACTCCTAAAAAATGAAATTTATTAAAAATTAATTTAACTCACAAAATTGATAAAAAAATAAATTCTATATGTATACATGTATGTACATGGGGATAAAATTATATATTCAATAAAAAATAAATTCCACATATATACATGTATGTATGGCGATAAGATTATATATTCAAATTTCATTTAAAAACATGCACATTTAATATAAATACCATGAACATCCCTTGATCCATGATCCCCCTCTCTCGTAGAGGCATGGGACTCTATTGATATTTGCCTCAAAGAATCATGTGCCAAATGATTATCCTCCATGATATATATATATATATATATATATATATATATATATATATATAGCATATATATATATATATATATATATATATATATATATATATATATATATATATTTTGGCAGTGGCTATCTATCATTACATAGATACACATAATATTTAATGCCTCGAAGAATTGTGTCGAAAATGATCATGCATGATATATATGGATATATCTACAAATACATAGATACATCATGTTTAAAAAGTTACCTCGTGCATTTACAGTTATTTTTAAAATTACTATTTAAAATTTTTTCAAAAGAATTCAAAAATTTTATGTTACACAAATGTTGGAGCACAACTTGAACACAAAACTTTCAAATCAGTTGGAGCACAACTTGAACACAAATTATATAAAATACAAAACTTTCAAAGAACAAACTGATGTGCAAAACTAACTTTATTTAAACAAAAATTTAAAAATTGATGTAATTTACAAAAATGTTGGAGCACAACTTGAACACAAATTATGTAAAACACAAAAAGTTAAAAGCAGAAATTGATGTGTAAAACTTACTTTATTTTAAAAAAAAATTGTTGAATTCCTTCACATTTTAAAAATTAAATACAAAATTTTTTAAAACATGAAGTTCACCAAGTTGTGCTTACATGGTGGGAGCACACTTGGTATATGATTTAAACAAACACATGGTTTTAAGAAATGACACATTTATAAGCAAAAAAAACACACACATCAAAGATATCTTACAATGTCCATCAATAAATTTTGAAGGAGAACATCTCAACACTAATTCATCTTCATCTTTGAATTTTGAAGGAGAGTGTCTCAATACTAATTCATCTTTGAATTTTGAAGAAGAGTGTCTCAACACTAATTCATCTTTGGAAAATGAATCTTGAATTGGCATTGCCCCATACAATATTAATTCATCTTTGACAGATGAATCTTGATTTGGCACTTCCCCATACAATAGATCACTAGATATATTATTAACATTTGCACAATGTCTTATACTAAATTATTGAAATTGTCTAACAATTTTGTTTTCTTTTCCATGCAATTGTTTTAGCCTCTCCTTCTTAACTTGGTAGATGCCTTTCATCTGGTTGCACACAAGCTCAGAATTGGTGAAAACTAGAAATCCATTTGATCCATAATCCCTAGCAGTTCCCAAGCCTTCTATCAATGCAGTATAACATGTTTCATTGTTTGTTGTTCTTCCAGGTATATTCGTTTTCCTTTGGAGGACATTGTTAGTCATAATATTGCATAGCACATATGTAATCACTGCTTTCCCTGGATTGGGATAACAGGAAACATCTATGCATAATGTCCACTTTTTAACCATGTTTAGTGGGTTTTTTATCCCTGAAAAAAATAAATTCAATAAATTATTAAATGAACATTTATTGTAAATGACTTAAAGTTTATGGGAGAAATGACATGTAAATGGAGCAAATAAAAAGAGACTAGCATGACATATGTGATTTTGAAAGAATCCTTACTATTAAAAAGGACATCCCGGCTATTGTAAATCCTTAACAAAAATCCAATCAAGCTCCTTCAAAACATTGGAGCTCACCAGACTAAAGAGATAGCGTGGAAGATGATGTTACTAAACAAAGAAGTTGGAAAAGTACCAAGTACTCTTAAAGATATTGCTTTAAGCAGATTCTGGTTCAAACAGTCATTCAAGACTTGGAAACTCAAGGATGAATCTATTACTAAACAAAGAAGTTGTAAAAGCACCATGTACTCTTCAAGATATTTCTTTAAGAGTCCTTAAAATTGTAAAAGTCACACATTATAGTGCTAGTCTATCCTAGCCATAATAGTTTACTACCAATGAGAATGAGTAACAACACCTCTTAACATTGGATCTCACCAGATCAAAGAGACAGCATGGAATACGATGTGACCCCAAATCATGTTAATAATGTTGTTGCTATATTAAGTGATTTTTTATGCCCAGAATTCAAGAATAACAAAACTGCTAGCATTGTTGAAGAAAGTATTGCACATCTGAAAGAAAATTTCCATATCAGACATGGTTCCAAAATGATTTTGGATCTGTGCTTTTAGAAAAATAGAGTCAGATCAGAGGCAATTGATAAATACATTGTTTTAATAACTAAACATTTTGTGATAATTTTCATATCTCCCTTCCCAAACTTGAATTGGGTTTGTTAGAGATCTGATTGATCAAACAAGAAATGAGGTTTGGCGGAACATATTGTGTACTCAGAGTTTTAGAAAAATAGTATTTATCACTTCTTAAATGCATCATCCGCTAAAGACGTGGTTTTTAACCATTGGCAAGATGATGATGACAAAGTTGAAACAATAAACTGGCAAGCTTGTATGACAATTATGATAATGATAATAGAGAATGTGGTGTTGCAATTAGGCCATGAAATACAAGAACTGGGAGTGAGTCTAAAAAAGAAACAAAACAACCAAAACTAAAGTTTAAATCAATGGAAGATGTTTAAAATAACAAGACATTAACTGTACAAAAAGATGATACATATGCAGTTGGTGGCACTGTTGTTGTCAACAATGTCAATCGCGTTGCTGGGCATAGTAGGTGATGAGTCTCCTGAGGCAAAGGATGGAATTTTACAGTCACCCATTGATACAACTGATGACAATCTAGGTTTGTGCCTACAACTCTAACAGGGTAGCAAAGCTTCCAACAAAATGGAGTTGTCATGAAAGAGGAGGGTCCAGAAGTCTTGAAAACCTGGAATGTAGAAGAGGAAGGTTGCAAGAAAAATGATTATATTGAATATCGTGAAAATTTTACCTTCTGTGAAATGGAAATTAACTATGTCAACTTTCAATGTTTCTCAAAGTCCAACGAAAGTTTTGAAAGGGATGATAAGTAGATGAAAATGCAAAGCTGTACTGTATTTCAATTGTGTAAATTCAAGCTTTGTAAACAGAAGTATGGTCTGGATGATATGACAAGAAAAATGCCACTAGTTGATATCATCCATGAAAAAATTCCACTGGTTGATGGTAAAAATTTTAAACAACAGTAAGTGAATTATTTATGCAGAGTAATAAAATTTAATTCATGGTTTTAAACATGTAATTTAACAATTTAATAGAGTTCATTTTTAAAGGAAAACAATTTAACAAAAACAAATATGCATACATGTATAAATGCAATTTTTGCACAACAAAATAATAGAATTTAATTGTAATTCTTTTTTTCGAATTTCACAGTTAATTCTGATTTTTTTTTCTATCAAAAATTAAAAGCGGAATAACAGTGTGGCTTGGCATGGCACTAAATACTTCTCAAATTGGTGACTATAAGGATGCAAAAATGTAACAAAGTACCAAAAATTATTGGTTTGTTAGTGGGTTATGATGTTGAAGTCGTCATTAGTGGGGTACTTATTCAACTTTGTTAAATACAAACACACTTGAACCTATTAGGTGAAGGCCTATCAATTTAGTAGCTAGTTGAATTTCTCAATTCCAAGCACAATCGACCCTGTATAGTGAATGTTATCAATTGAGTGGCTAGTAGAATTTTCATTACAATCTGATATCAATTTTTCAACCAATGAAATGATAGCATTATTCAAATTTTTTAGAGTCAAAAAATCTATAGACTCTAAGTTGGTATATAATGATGTAGGAATGGAATTTAGAAAAAATATTTAACTTCAAGAAAACATATGTCCATTGTCCATTGATCAACAAAGGGGCATTAGATGATTAGGTAACATTATATATATTGATGGAAACCATATAGGTATGAATTTTTCATGCCAATATATCATGTGAGCTTAAAGGAATTGGGTAAGAATTCCTTGAGTTATGCTTCAATATCTTAGTTGATATGTATGCGATGACATCTAAATGCATATATGTGGATTGATTCCCAGGTAGGGGTATGGTAAAGGAAGCAAGCCTAGAGGACATTTCAATATTATGAAAAAATATTTTTTATGCATTCATATGATAATATGTCATGTTGAGTTGGTTAAGAGAAGGAAGAGTTTCCTGAGGGACTGTTCAGTAGTGAAAGGAAGGGCTCTTTAGGGATTTTTGAGAAATGAAGGGAGGGTAAATTCCTTGTGCGTGGTGATTGAAGAAGAAGGTGTCCAAATGTGTTGAAGAGTTCAGTGAATTTTTGAAGTTGGTTAAGGAGGATGGTATGACATGGGATATATTGTAATTATTATAGCAGATGTAAATCTAGCTACCCAGAGGACGTGTAAAATTTATAGGAAGTGAATATGATGAAGAAAATAATACAGATATGTATGTCTATATGCCTAGAGGATGTGTAAAATTTATAGGAAGTGAAGATGATCAAGACAATGATACATAGATGTACATCTAGATGTCTGAAGGATGTGTAAAATTTATAGGAAGCGAAGATGATGAAGAAAATGATACAAAGTTAGCCAGGATACATATATCAATATGGATTGAGTATGAATTCAACAAGGGATGGTATTCAATGTCGTGCAAGGTTGCAGTGAGTGTGTGGTGAATGTGAAATAAGTATGAATCTGCATGAAGTATACTATGCAGATGTGGAAAGTTTGATTGTGTATAAATGAGTATTAGTGCATATGTTTCTGATCTGAATATGGAAAAAATTGTTATTGCTATGCAAGCTCCCTCATCAGTATTAAAAACATTATTAGGATTGTGTCATCATAACCATTTGTGAAGGGGTTTATGTGTGTAGTTTTATGTGTTTATCATGATCAAATTATGAGTTAATTAAAAATTAAAAACACATATACAACAAATTAAATGCATCAATATAACTCACAAAAATCACATAACATAATGGATGATGATGGAGTTCACCCCTCCTGGGCTACATATCCATGGACCTGCTTTAACTAGATATGCCCTCTTGGGATTATGAGTCAAAATTCTGATTAAAAGAATCTGTGATGCTCCAATGGATTTTCTGATTGTTCTATTGGCTTAAGAAGACATGAAAACCCTAAAAATTACTACCCAATCTCTGAATTTGGTTATGAGCTCCTTTAGGCTTAACCTCCAATCCCGGTGGCCATGGGATTATTTAATCTCCAAAGTGACAAAGTTACCTTCAGATGTGCTCCAACGCCTCTATAAATTGTACCAGTATGTTTAGAGCATAAAATACATCAAAAATTTACTACTCACTGAAATTGGCCTTCAACTGATCTAGGCATGGCCTTCCCTCCTAGTGGCCCTCGGCTTCAAAATTCTTCAACGTGCCAAAAATACCTGTAGATGAGCTTCATTTCCTCTCGAAGATGCTCCAATGGATTTATAGCATTCCAATCTACTAAGAATGACTATCCTTGAGCCAAAATTGGTCAAAAATTAACCAAGATAGGCCTCATTAAAGTTTTCCCTAGATTTTGCCTCTAAATATGGAAAACTGCCAGTTAACCCCACCAAATCTGGAAGTTCCGCTAAATTTGGGGAATATGCTAAAAATCCAACAAACTACTAACTGAAGATTAATTAATGGGTAATATTGCTTTACTGCTGATAATGGCGTACTAAACCAAAATTAGTTGGGCATTGGTTGAGGTCTTATGAAGCGCGGTCATGTGGAGGAGGGTTGGCCCGCTCTTCCTCTCCTCTGCCTTCGGGATCCGCAACAGTGTTTAAGTAGAAGTATTGCGCAATACATTTCAAATGAAAACCTGGTGGCACGTTGGTGTGAGCGCGTAGTGTTGGGGCGGAGGTCACGGGTTTCTTGAAATGTTCAAATGTGCACGCCATATAAAACAATGTGCCCGAAACCATAGTTCATAACCTTTGACATTGCAACATATGCCACCGTAATATTTTGATGGACTTTGGTTTAATGCTAATGTACTAATGTATATGCCTCCATTTTAATATGCCATACGCCTTATGTTGAATTATTAACTCCTCCATCACATAATACATATCCAATGGATTTAGACTTTGGTTTTTAAAATTTAAATGTGGAATTTTAAATATCTATATGTAAGGTTTTTGAATTAATATTAAATATTAATATATATAATAATTTAATATTATATAGGATAATTAAATCATATAAAATATAAATTATATATATATATATATATATATATATATATATATATATATATATATATATATATATAATCCAACCTTAATATATAATATAAAAAAAAAACTTCCCACACATAAATATCATGAACCCACATTCAACCTTGGAGGACATTGGGCGATTTTTCCCTTCACAAACCAAACTGGTGAATCCAATTGTGACATTTGTCACAGTCCCATTGGGCTAAAAACCGAAGAATATTTTCTACATGCTGACTAGAATGCCATGCCATTAGCTGTACCTATTCTGCAATATTTTTTTTTAAATTTCCTTGTTCTGAACGATGATCATCATACCATAACTCCTTCATATAAACTTGGTTTTCAACGAAAGGAGTTTCATTGGATTCCTTACTACGGGAAGATCGTTTTGAATCTGGTTTGGTGAAATTCCGAGAAATTTTATTTTTTAGCTGATTTTTGCCCCTGATCCAGATTCTGATCACTCCTTCCCACTGACATGCTTTTGGACCTCCCAAAGCTGGTTATCTCATGAGTGTTGAATATTCTTATGTTTACAAGTTCTATGGTATTGATTCTACTTTGAAACATCACTATGAAAACCACTTGGTCACTGACATGCCTTGCCTTTCCTTGCAAATGGCTTACATCTTCAACCATTTTTCTCCTTTTGCTGATGACCCAATCCAACACTTTGTTGGTTGTTTGCTGATATAACACTTTTGTTGTAGAAAATTGATTCCTCGGTACCTTCCCACTAAGAATCTTGTTCCTCCTTTGTACAATGAGTGAAATACAACAAATAGCTTCCAACATCAGTAAAAAAAAGAAAAGTAATGACCATTCTTTTACCTCCACGGTTCCAAATTCCACATCTGGAAGAATGTGTTTGCCATCTCCTTCTCTGCTTAGCATCAACACATAAAATGGTTGCAAAATTTTTTGACATCTTGTCACAAACAAACACATCATGCAAGAAACGACTTGACGACATATCCTCTTGCTCCTTCAAAGCAACTAATTTCACATCATGTCAACATCTCCATGTACTCTCACATATTGGTGTCAAAGTTTCTTGACCAAACACAAGTCGACAAAACATGCCTCTTCAAAACAAATGACTCTCAAGTCAATCACAAGCATGTGTAATATTTTTATGATTCCTTTTCCAAAACAAAAATAATTTCACATCTCATGAAACACTTCGTCAACATATCCTTTTGCTCTTTAGAGACAAAATAAAGTCTTCCAAGTTGATATGACATGCATGCAACATGCAATAATCGACCAACACTTGTCGACACTCATGCATGTGTAAATTATCAACACTCTCAAGTTGACAACATACATGCATGAGAGTTTGTGTGTATGAACAAGGCATCAGGGAAATTTTGAGGTCTAAAATGGGCCTCCTAAGAAAATTATAAAATAATAGTGGAAATAGTAAAATAATATTTGATTACATCATCAAATTAAAGAGGGAAAAAAGAAAAAACTACTTTTTCAACTCATATTTTGAGCTCATCTCCCTAAGGTTTTACTCAAATTTTGAGCAGGAATACTCGTTGTATGCAAAATTTAATTACCCATCTAAGGAGTACCCATGTTAGATACTTTGATGGACTCTGCTACATGAAAAAAGAGAAATACATGAAAAACATGATTGCAATCACATTTTTTCATGTCTTTCTCATGTTTCGTGTAGCAGGGTCCATCAAAAGTATGCAACATGGGTACTCCTTGGAAGAGGAATTAAATATTGCATCCAATGAGTACTCCCACTCGAAATTTGATTAAACCCTTAGGGAGATAAGTTGAAAATACGAGTTGAAAAAATAGTTTTATTATTTTATTATTTTTTAATATTTTTACTTTTTTACTCTAAAAATGGTGAAGCATCCCCCATGGTTGACATCACATCTTGAATCCCAATGGTTCTCATGAAGTTTATTTTGGTTGTACATTTTTCTTAGGAGGCCCATTTTAGACCTCAAAATTCCCCTAATGAGAATTTTTATGATTTCATTGTGCTTGAACTTGCATGAGTAATTTACTTGTGTTGGTCAATTGCTGAAGGCCATGCCCAGATTAGTTGAAGGCTAATTTCAGCTGATCCATTGGAACAAAAGGCCATGCCCATATGAGCTGAAGGCCAATTTCAATGAGTTAATAGTCAATTTTTAATGTATTTGATGCACTGAACATAGTAGTATAGTTTATAGAGGCGTTGGAGCATATATGAAGGTGATTTTGTCGCTTTGGAGATTAAACAAGTTCATTCCCACTAGGATTAGAGGTCAAGCCTAGAGGAGCTAGTAACCAAATTCAGAGATTGGATAGTCATTTTTTGGGTTTTCATGTCTTCTAAAGCCAATGGAATAGTCATAAAATCCATTGGATCATTACAGATGCTTGTAATCATAATTTTGACTCATAATCCCCAGAGGTCCTAGCTAGTTAAAGCAGGTTCATGGAGATGTAACCCAGGAGCGGTGAAATCTATCATCATCCACTGTGTTATGTGATTTTTGTGAGTTATATTGTTGCATTTAATTTTTTGTATATGAGTTTTTAATTGTTAATTATCTCATAATTTGATCATGATAAACACATGAAACTACACACATAAACCCCTTGACAAATGGTTATGATGAGACGATCATAATCATATTTTTAATACTGAAGAGGGAGCTTGCATAGAAATAAAAATTTTGCCCATATTTAGATCAAGTTGGTATCAGAGCATCAAATACATAAAAAATTTACTATTCACTCACTAAAATTGGCATTCAACTGGTCTGGGCATGGCCTTCACCGAAAGAAGGAGAGTTGAAAGAGCATCATCTTCACCCAAAGTTCCACTCAAATCTACACTTGAAGCACCTTAATTTCTATCTCCAGTAGTTGAGATTGAAGAGGTACAATTTGTACAAGAAGTTGAGATTGAAGAGGTAAAATTTGTACAAGAAGTTGAGCTGATTGAAAAGGTACAAGCATCAGAAGTTGAGCTTGAACCCATGGCCATTATGTGAGGTGTTCGAGAGACTCATGGAAATTGAGAAGAGGAGGATGTCAGTAGAGACTTGAAGTACATTCAGAGGATGGTTAAAATCATGTTTGATGCATTCACTGCAGAAAGGGAAGGAGAAGGTTCAAAGCCTCCACATGGATAAGGAACTTCATATGGTAAGAAGGATGAAGAGAGGATTTCAAAGGGAAGCAAAGGAAACCCACCTCCATATCCACCATCTTCATCATCATCATCATCCCCATATGCATCATCTTCCACTTCCACCACAAAGACCATTCACACTCACTCAAAAGCCATAAAATGAAAAACTCCATTGCTCAAATTGAACATTAAGTTTGAACTAACCATGTTCAATGGCGAGGTAAATGCAAATAAGCTTCATAATTAGATACATCAATTGGATGTGTATTTCAGAATTCAAACCTTCATGAAGACGACATAAAGATCCAGTTGGCTTCATTAAGGCTATAAGGAGATACACTAGTTTGGTGGGACGAAAAGACTCTAGAGGAAATGCAAATTTATGGTAAGATGTCCATTTCTTGGGTTGAGTTTATTTCTTCCATTAAAAGACAGTTTTATCCATTAGCTTATATGCAAAAATCTATTATGAGTTGGAAAAATTTCAAGCAACCCAAGGGGAAAACAGTTCAGGAATATACCTAGTAGTTGAAAAAGAGAGCTTTGTTGTTAGGAATAAATTTTAACTCCCAATATACACTTTAGAAATACATTGGGGGTTTACATTCCTATTTGAAGCATACTATTCTTATATTTAACCCAAGAAATTTAGATGAAGTTTGTGTACAAGCAAAACACTTGGAGGCAAGGGGAAAACAAAACATAGATGAGAAAAGTGAAAGTGAAGCTAAAGGGAAAGTAAACTTTGATGGAAGAGGAAAAATAAATACCTCTGTAAAAAGAGAGAAGGAAAAAATCACATGCAAAAATTGTTCAAAGACTGGCCATGATGAAGACCATTGTTGGAAAATTCATCTAGAATTGAAACCAAACATACTAAAGGCCAATTTCAGTGATTAAAGAGTCATTTTTTGTTGTATTTGATGCTCTGAACATAGTGGTATATTTTATAGAGGCATTGGAGCACATTTGAAGGTTATTTTTTCACTTTGGAGATTAAACAAGCCCATGGCCACTGGGATTGGAGGTCAAGCCTAGAGGAGTAGGTAATAAAATTGAGTAAACAAACAGTTGTCTATGATATATTTCGATGTTTTAAAATCATTGGAATAGGTTCCAAGAGATTTTTATGCATGTAAATAGCACTTTGAGAAAATTTGAGCTAATACAAAGGCCCAAGGTATGGAGTTGGACCAAGGAGATGTAGCCCAGGAGGGGTGAAATCCTTCATCAAAAGTCTATTTTAATGGATCAGTTTGTCATGGTTTTTTGTTGTTTATATTTGTGTTGTTCAACCATTTAAATTCATGCTTTATGTTTTCAAAACACTCATAAAATTCAGTTTTAATTACCTCTTTAACACACATAAACAACAAGGGAACCTGCACATCAAGCATAAGATCAGTGAATAAGTTCTATATCTGAAATTGAAATTAGCACAAAAAAACTAACTTTCAAATTCAGATCAATTTGAATGCATTATGTAAATTTTTCTCTATTATAGTAATGCATATATAGTTAATGAAATTTTATTATGTTTATAGCTTAAAATAATGGAATGATTGGTATGTCATAATTCTAAGATCATTTCAAAAGCTACTAGAAATTTGGAAATGAAAGTTTATATGGTTGAATACTCACAATTGTTTGGTTGAATGAAAATCCTGTGAGGGAGGACAAATTGCAGGTATAAATTTATTGCATATGTAATTCCATAATGAATACTAGTTGCTACTACATACAAGCGCCAAGCATTACGATAATAATCTCATAGTTGTTCAATCTGGTTTCTAAATTATAAAGATTTCAATTTTTTATTTGAACATATCTTGGTGACTTTATGTTTATGATACAGGTGAGATGATGGATTTGTATAGTATGGACAGATGATGATTTCTATAAACTAGAAAGCACAGGGAGAATGCTACTATGATGACACTAGAAACTTGTGGTATGCCTTGATTTCAATGAGTTATTGAGTGACTAGAGGTTGCTAGTGGGATGAATTGGCAGTAAGAGTCTATAGGTGCATACACTTCATGAAAGGGTGAATAGCATGCCTTCGCCTGATCTTCTTTGCTGAAGAAATAGGATTTCAAAGGAAGACAAAAACACTCTTTTGTAAAGGTAGTTTTATGTAGATTTTAAAATATTTTAGGAATCTCATAAATATTAAAAAAGTTAACTATTTATTTAACTTCACTTATAAATCAAATTTTTTAAATATTCTATAATTTAGAATAAAATTACATAAATACTAAACAAACTATCCTTGTGTACGACCATCAAGATAATTTTGAATTCCTACCACATTTTTGTTTTGTTATTTTTTGGGAGGATTGACAACTAAATTATTGATTTGATGCTTGTATAATGACGTATAAGTTGATAAGCTGATAAAAAACAACTACGAGTCGATCCAATGCTACCTGTTCATATCTCTCTTAAAACAATATTTATCATAGTGGGTAAATGAATCTGGAAATTTTATTTTACTTGGGGATTTCTTCTCAATAAATCAATCCAATTCTTACAACCAAATATAATAATCAAATAAACTAATAAATTATTATACAAAATTTCTCCTTCTAAAATAACATTTCAATTCAGGAAAAAAATTCTTCTCAATAAATCAATCCAATAATTACAACCAGATCTAATAATCGTTTAAACTAATAAAATATTATACAAAATTTCTCATTCTAGAATAATATTACAATTCAGGAAAAAATAATTAAATTAAAATGAACTCCAAAATACCTTCTCTTAATACCTAGTTTACTGAAGGCCAAGTCACACTGAAAAAGCAAAGAATAGAGATAAAAATTATAGTTCCAAGTGTCCCATATTTGTACTATTCTCGGCGAGTGTTTCTTTTAATTCTATGTTATTTCAAGTACTTACAAGAATTCATTCTGCAAAAAAATGCCTTATTTCAAGACTAACATCTAAAAAATAACATCTAACCTTTATATATAAGTATAGCAAATAGAAGGTGATTCTATGTATTGTACAACAAATGCAGTAAAAGAAAGTTAGTAGAGATAAAATCTTGAATATTTTTTTTTGAAAAATTAACTTGGAAACGAGTAGAAGAGGAGGAGGCCACTACAAGTAGCTTCAGGAGCTGGAATGATGACAACAATTCTCAAGAAGAAGAGACCAACATCAATAAACAAGAAGAGGAAGAAACTAATCACAACAACGTGAAAGAATCAGAAGGTGGACAGAGTTAGGGAAATGAGAATAATGTGGGACAGAGCACATGTAACAAGACACAAGAAGATGAGACATAATTCATTCTGCAAAAAATGTCCTTATTTCAAGACTAACATCTAACCTTTGTATATAAGTCTATCAAACAGAAAGTGATTCTATGTATTGTACAACAAATGTAGTAAAAGAAAGTAAGTAGAGATGCAATCTTGAATATGTTTTTTCAAAAAAAATTACTCGAAAATGAGCAGAAGAGGAGGAGGCCACTACGAGTAGCTACAGGAGTTGGAGTGATGACAAAAATTATCAAGAAGAAGAGACCAACAACAATAATCAAGTAGAGGAAGAAAATAATCAGAACAATGTGTAAGAATCATAAGGTGGACAGAGTGAGGAAACTAAGAATATTGTGGGACAAAGCACAAGTAACAAGACATGGGAAGAAGAGATAGAATTCAAGACTCAAGTTTCATTTACATATTTTTTTCTTAGTTTCAAATTTTACACTTCACCTTTGTGGTTGTAGTTGAAGAAATCAAGGCAATGGATTACATTTTAAAAAACATTGAGAAAGTTGTTATCCAGTTGTAAAAGAACCCATCATTTCAAACTCGAAGAAAGCATATTGAAGTTCATCATCACTATATTCGGGAGCTCATAGTTGAAAGACAAGTGGAAGTATGATCTTGTAGCACAGAGGAATATACTACTAATATCTTAACCAAGTCAATAAGTAAAGAAAATTAAGAAAGTAAGATAGTATTATGTTAACGTGTTGCTAGAGAGGCTCCTAGAAAGCATATTGAGGTTCATCATCACTATATTCGGGAGCTCATAGCCAAAATATAAGTGGAAGTATGATTTTGTAGCACAGAGGAACAAACTGTTGATATCTTGACCAAGTCAGTAATAAAGACAAATTAAGAAAGTAAAGGGATTAATGCTTGAACGTGTTGATAGAGAGGCTCCGAGAAAGCATATTGAAGTTCATCATCACTATATTCAAGAGCTCATAGCCAAAATAAAAGTGGAAGTACAATTTTGTAGCACAGAGGAAGTAATTAGGTACGTGTGATGGAAGTAAAAGAATGAGTAGGTGATGTGCAATAATATGTGTTAAATTGAATTTTGTTTACACATAATTTGGTATGTAGGTGATGTATGAATGCTTCTAATATATGATCTAGTAGTACATGATACATAGGATTTGTGTATTGAAATTCATCAACTCTTATTGGTAATACAAGTGGAATTCAATCCCATCCTAGATCATGACTTTCAACAACAAAATCATTAAAAAAATAGCAACAAAATCATTAAAAACACAACAGATATTTACAGAGAGAATGTGAATCATGACTTTACACAGAGATCAATTACACAGAGAACGTGAATCATGACTTTACATAGATATCAATTACACAGAGAACGTGTATCGTGAATTTACATAGAGATCAATTACACAAAGAACGACGCTTCTGAATAATGACCTTACACAAAGATCAATTACACAAAAAATGATGCTTACGAAGAATACCTGGACAATAATGACGCCTCTGAAGAATACCTGAATGAGCACAGACGTAGAGCAGATAAGCACAGATGCAGAGCATTCGAGCGGATGAGCATGAATGCACCAATGGTCACAAACAAGAAAATGACGGAAATCTCCTTCTGGCCTTAGAGTTGCTACATTTATAAAAACAAAGTTCAACCGAACTTTTAACACTAGTTTCTCCGCCCCCGGCCAAAAATATGGTTATTGTTGTTGTCAACGTAAATATCGGATTAAGTTTGATTAACAACAGAAAACTCTAGGCCGACCTTTTAAAAATTTCGGCCAAACTTCTGGGAGAGTGAAATTTTTGGGCGTGTTTCTCACAAAAGTGTAACCCACCTTCATACATTCACCCATATCTTTGGCAAAATTCGACCAAATTTAGAGAGAAGTGTAATGTCTAAATTTTTTTGACATTTTGGACTCATTGAAGCATGTTTCAAGAGCCATAGGTGAATGTAAACAACATTTTATGCACATTTGAGCTAATATAGAGGCCCAAGCCATGGAAGTTGGACAAAGGATATGTAGCCTAGGAGGGGTGAAATGGATCAATTGTGATGGTTTGATGTACTTGTTATTTTTTTTGTTCAACATTTGTTTTTCATGCTTTATGCTCTTGAATTTAACTTAAAACCCAACTCATTTACATTTTTGAGACTCATAAACAACAAGGAAAACTATGCACATAAAGCATAAGATCAGAAAAATAATTATAAATTTGAAGATGAAATTAGCATAGTAAAACTAACATTCAAATTCAGATCAAGTTGGTATCATATCCAAGTTGAAAGGTTATTTTCTTGATAGTTTCTTGAGTTTTTTGCAGGTAGTGTTTTAATGGTTGCAAATTTGTGATGTTGAAAAGGTTAAATTTGCAGAGAGGAGAAGGGAAATTTTTGGTTGCAAGTCTTGAGATTAGGAAAAGAAGGAGAGCCACAAGGGCACCATCTCCACCCAAAGTTTCACTCACAGCTGCACTTGAAGCACCTCAATTTTTATCTCAAGAAGCTGAGATTGAAGAGGTTTAAGCATCAGAAGTTGAGCTTGAATCCATAGCCATCATTTCAAGCGTTGGAGAAACTGAAGGTCATTCAGAAGAGGATGATGTCAAGAAAGACATCAATTACATAAAGAGGATGGTTAAAATTATTTTTTATCCATTTACCGTGTGGATGGAAGGAGAAAGTTCTAAGCCTTCACATGGAGAAGGAACTTAAGATGATAAGAAGGATGAAGAAAAGGATTCAAAGGGTAGTGGAGGAAAGGCACCTCCATCTCCACCATCTTCATAATCATCCTCATCATCTCCATCAGCATCATCTTCCACTTCCACCACCCATACTCACTCAAAATCCACAAGAGTAAAAACACCCTTACTCACACTTGATGTAAAATTTGAGTTTCCAATGTATAATGGTGAGATAAATGCACAAAGGTTGGACAATTGGATACTTAAATTGGAGGTGTATTGAAGAATTCAAAACCTTCATGAATATGGCATAAAGATTCAATTGGCTTCCTTGAGGATGGAAGTATCTGCACTTGTATGGTGGGAAGCAAGGACTCACAAAGAGATTAAAAGCTACGGTAAGATCTCTATGTCTTGGTCAAGTTGTATTGCTGCCATTAAAAGGAAATTATATCCATTAGTTTACATGCAAAAGGCCATTATGGATTGGAAAAATTTTAGACAGTTGAAAGGGAAAAGTGTGTAAGATTATACTCATGAATTTAGGATAAGAGCTGTTATTTTGGGTATTAATTTATATTCTCAAGAAAATTTGTTAAAGTATATTGGGGGTTTTCATAGTTACCTTAGGCACACTATTCTCATGTTCAATCCCAAAAAAATAGATGAGGTTTGTGTTCAAGCCACACATTTAGAAGCAAGAGGGAAACATAACATAGATGAGAAAAGTGATAGTGAGGGTAAAGGAAACAAGAAGTTTTATGGAAGAGGAAAGAGAAATAGCTCTGTCAAAAGAGAGAAAGAGAAAATCGCATGTAAACATTGTTTGAAGAATGGCCATGATGAAGACCATTTTTGGCAACTTCATCTGGATTTGAAGCCAAACAAACTGAAAGCCAAAGAAAAGGAGATAAGTGTTGCTATCATTGAACATGACTTCGATTCAGATTCAGGAGATGAAACAAATATTACAGTCATGGGTTTGAAAGGTAAACATATAGAAAGAACTTTTTCTTCAAATTGTTCCAATGTCACTCAATATGAAGATACAAGAATTGAACTTTTCCATATTATAATCATCTCTAAACATACCAAGATAGACACACTTTTGATAGTGGGTCACAAGCTAACTTGATTTCTGAAGACTTGGTTAAGCAACTAGACCTTGAAAATGTTAGACATCAAAGACCTTATCCTTTAGGGTGGATATGAAAGAATGCAAACTTGGAGGTTAAAAGGAAGTGCATACTAAGATTCACTATCAATTCAAACTTTTTGGATGAAGTTGAACTTGATGTGGTGCTACTTGAAATATCAAGTATTGTTTTTGGAAGTCCTTATGTTTATGATAGGAAATCATTATTTCATCATCATGAGAATAAGTATCACTTGTTTAAATATGGAATTGGGTACATAATTAGAGCTCATAAAAATAAGACAAGACATGCAGGAGAAATGAAGAGGATAGTGAATGCAAGTCAAAATTTGACATTGTTAATGATCAAACATAGAGATGTTTTGAATCAAACCTTTCAAAAATATGCATCGAATGAAAAAAAAATTTCATTAAAGTTTCTTATGCTTGTAATGAGATGTTTCAGGACTCTAACACATTGCCTTTGAAAGGAGGTAAACAAGATGTGACAAATTTGCAGAAGTCAACTTCAGTGTTGAGTAGTGTTGGAAACAAGATGCCGGTGCAAGAGAGTGCAAAGGTCAAAGAGAAAGCGACAGAGCAATTTGAAAAATAAGGCATGAGTTTTTAAGTTTCCTTTGATTGATGACGAAGGTAAGAACAAGTGTGTTTCTAAAAGAATAGCTTGATGCTCTGAAAATTCATGGGAATTGCAGCATGATAGTGTCAACGACAGCAAGAGAAGGTCGCAAGAGTCAAGGAAAAAGTTAATTTTTTGTGAAAATCTCAATTTGATGAAAAAGGTAAAATTTTAGTGGATAGGGACTAGAAGGGTGAGGGAACAGTACCCTAATTGACATGATCAATAATCAAAGAGCTTTTGGGGTTCAAAAGGCTTCTAGTGGGGAGTAATGATCAGGTGCTCAATGTAAATGCTCAAAAATGAAAGTGCTCAAAATTCATTGGAAACTAAACGACAGTGAAGATATCGTCGTCAAGAATCTGGCGTAATTTGTTTCGTCGAAAACAGAGTCCAGATGAAGAAGATAGAACCTGCTGTTTGTTTTCCTAAATAGCTGAAAATTTTACATAAGTGACAGGTTGGTGACATGGTAGCCCAGTCAGCTAATTTAAAAATATTATGGGAATATTCTTCAGTTTCACCTAATGACACCATGACAAGTGTCACTACAGGATTCATTATTTTGGTTTGAAGGTGAAATTTACTTTTAGGAATGTGCTCCTAAGGTTGAAGTTGAATCTCTTTATATGTAGGGATAGAGAAGACAACCATAGGCTGATACGTGCCATGTGCCCCCTCTGGTGGACCCTATCTAAATTCCTAATTTCATGTTATATGCCAAAATCCGAAATCATATGTCAAAGGTCAAAACTATGGGTTCAAACTATGTTATGGTCTAAATATATATTATTGGATGCATTTTAATACAAACCATATGGTCTAAATTATTTATACCTAACAAAGGTTCAAAGGTGGTCGGAATTACATATTTATCAAAGGCTGAGGGTAGCATTTTATTATCCAAAGGTTGGACCATATATTGTGGCAAAAAATTATACACAATACTGGGCAAAGTTTAGGGCTCGACCCCATGACCTCCCCCATAACAATGATGTGGCTAACCAATAGGCCGCAACATAGTCCTTGTTATGTATAGCCCTAGACATATATTTTAATTGACATGTTTCGACCAGTGGGGGTTTGGAGGGGGCGATCCCCGTCCCCATACAACTAATCCACGAAACGAGGAGCAGAGCGGAGTTGATTATGCACAACGTTAAGTTTAATATGCGGTTAATTACCCCTAAACAAATGTTTATTTCTAATCTCGTTTTCTAATGCGGATTACATTAAAATGTGCTTAGTGTGCAATCAAACACATAATTCAGTTTTAAAATCTAATTAACTGCAATTAGTTTGGTGGAATTTTCAGCAGAACCACCAATTTAGGAGTTTCCCCCAAATTTGGTGCCCTGACTCGAGTCTTCTCCAGTTTTGGAGGCAGTTTACTAGGAAAAATTGTTTTGTCCATATCTTTGGAAAAATTTGACCAAATTGAGAGAAATAAGAGTCTTTTATGAATAATTTTTACGTTATGGACTCATTTAAGTAGGTTTCAAGACCTGTAGGTGAATGTAAACAACATTTTATGCACATTTGAGCTAATACAGAGGCCTAAGCCGTAGAAACTGGAACAAGGAGATTTAGCCGAAGGGGGGTGAACTCCTTCATCAAAACACTGTGTTAATGGATCAATTGTGATGGTTTGTTGTACTTTTTAATGTTGTTTTACAACATTTGTTTTTCATTATTTATGCTCTTGAATTTAACTTAAAACTCGACTCATTTACCTTTTTAACACTCATAAACAACAAGGACACCTATGGAGATAAAGCATAAGATCAACAAAATAATTATAAATCTGAAGATGAAATTAGCACAAAAAAGATAACATTCAAATTCAAATCATCTCCTCTTGTATTTGATGGGTAAATGTACTTGTTATTATTTGGTCTATATTGTTTTTATATCCCTACTATTTTTGTTGTTTATATGTTGGTTATGAGTATTTTTATGTGATTTATATTGTATCGCTCTCATCATGTTTTGATTTGCAAATGAATGAACACTAAATTTATGACCTACTAGATGATAATGCAGCTAATGTGATAAAGCATCAATGTTACTTAGTGATTCTTAGATAAGTATGAGACCCCTGTGCTCAAATATGTTGTTAAGCCCTGTAGATTGCATATTGGTGACATGTTTGATGAAATGCCTATCATGGCTAGTAGGGGTCTAGTCAGTTCATTGATCAAATGTTTTCACTAGTAACTTTGGTTTAGTGTTATGTATAATTTATGGAGGTCTCATGGAGTGGCTTGAGTCTTGGGCAGTGGCTTGAATCTTGGCCCTGAAAAATTAGCACAGAATCTGGGGTCGTTTGCATAAGTATACCTGAAAAAGTCCACATTCGCTGGGATTTCCTTGCTATGGGAGAGATCGAGGGTTATATTTGCACTCTTTCCTTTTCATCGACGCAGTTGGGGTGTTTGGTTAGTAAAAGACAAGTTTCTTCAGGATTTAAGGACTTGGTAAGGTTGGTTGTTTCCTGGAGGTTCTGTAGGATGTTTGAATGGTCAGTTTGGTTGTCTTTCATTGTTTCCACTTCCTTAAGGTGACCTATGAGGTTGAATCACATCATAGTGGCCTCTCATCACATGTTTACCCCAGTGGGCCAATTAGGTTGGGTAAATGTGGGAGGAGAGTGTTACACTTGCATGTATCCATAGTTTTGGTTTTTAGTATCACATATTTGAATTATACTGTTAATTTCGTTTAATTTAACTGTTCATATGAGAACGATTACAAACCAAAATATTTATAAAGACCCAAAATTTTTAAATCTTCTAAATGCTAGTGACGATAAATTTTTAGATCACCCATAGATACTTCAATGGTAAATTTGGTTCTCTTGGGTGATACCCAATAGTATGTCAATCTTCTAAATTTTTTGGTGTACTCTTGTACACTCTACCCCTTCCTCTACCTAAATTGGTGCCACTAGTCCTCTACATACCTGATAGGGTAAAATTGTGACTTTATGAGGGTTTTAATGTCCTCCCACTTAGTCACTAGAGGATCTCCCTCCAACCTCGAGGTCTCTTTATGGCTTTCCCTCCAGATCAAGCATGGCCCTTTCATTATAGTCACACAATTGAAATCATTCATTATTTTATGATGAACATTGAAATAAACTTCTAAATGTTGCAACTAGTGGTTTACCTTCAAAGAAATGATCTCACCCTAATACAAATCGGTATCAACCTTCACTTCCATTTTGAATTGGGAATTTCGATTCTTCATGGCGCTTAAACAGGGTTGATATTTTTTGGTTCCTTTCTTCGAAGCATTCTATGTTTCTTCCTAATATCGTTATCTCCCCTTTGGTAATATTTATTCATTAGAACCCCCATATTCTCCAAATAGGCAAAGCTTATTGGTTGGGGCTTCCATGAGGAGATTCACATTACGATTTGTATCTGCAACTTGTGCTTCCAAAAGTGAAAATATGGGCCTTTGCAAGATCATGAGGTTTATTCAAAAATTCGTCGACCATGACTAGGGTTTTATGACTTTGGCTTAGTCGATCTAGATGCCCTACAAATATCCACAATATACCGAAAGAAAAATTCTCTGATACAAATATGGTCCTAAACTATTATATATATTTCACTTAAAAGTTTGTTATATTGATTACAATATACCGAGTTTATTATTACAAATTTTTTAATTATCCTATTTTTAATTAATAACTTTAAAATCAATTGTTAGTTTGCTTTCTTATTAGAATTTCCATAATTAAGACTGAAATAATTATAAATAATTATTTAAAAAATTATCAAATTATTTACAAATATATTTATATTTGATAATATAGTTATAATTAATAGTAATCATCCACAAATTTCAATGATAAATGGTTAATAATTGTTGATAACTATTAAAATTTTAATTTATAGATTAAGAAAATGAAATTAATAATTTTAAAGATTAATAATTAATAATTCTTATAATTAATCACCTTTCATCTATTCTTCTTCCCTTTTTCTCATTGATTCATATCCTTATAATTATTCAATTTAATAATTTCAATTAAATATCATATCATTAAATATTTATCTAATTTAAAAATAATTTATCTTATTTTTAAAATAAATATATTTATATAAATTTTTAATTACAATATTGATTAATAATTATTAATTTATTGGTAAAAATTATTAATTATTAATCATTAAAATTATTAATCTCATTTCTTAATCTATAAATTAAATTTATTATAGTTATTTACAATTATTAATTAATTATTAATAATCATTAAACTTTTTATCATTGAAATCTATGGTTGATTATTAATTAAAACTATATTAGCAAACATAAATACAATTATTAGTCTTATTGTACATGCCACTGCAGGTCACTACGCATCAGGTTTTTCCTGATTGTGAAATTAATTGGGCTTTTTTTTCAAAAAAAAAATAGTTTTGCCATGGTTGAACTATAAGATTTAATATTGTTTATTTATTTTAATTATTTTAATTTGTTTTTCATTGATTCTATTGGCTGTTAAATTTGAGATGTTATTGCAAATTCGGTATGAACTTCGTTTTATTGCAAGTCAGAAATCTTTTCAACAGCCTTTCGAGTACGTATTTTAATATTTTCTTAAGGGGCTGGTACATCGCTCTTATCGATAGCCTCTGAAATGTTAATGCATTTTGTTTGGAGTTAAATTAAGACAAGGTACCAATGTCGATGCATATACGAATAAGGCACTCCAATATTCGTGCCCAATAAGTTTAAATCTAGGCACCTCAACAAATAAATGTGGAAGTTTATATTCTAATTACAACCTCAATAGTTAAAACCTTATTCAACCCAACTCATGCATATTCAAATGCAATAACCCAAAGGAATCAGGACGCATACCTTGGTCATTGATTTACCATTTCCTTTCATATAAAATTGACTTGGATTAAAACATGAACTAATTTCACCAACGCATATATGAATGATGCGTACTCATCCAATAACTTCGACCATCAATCCTTAATCTATATATGTTACTATGTTGGTATTTCAACTTGGTTCTAGCCCCAATAGTAGTTGTCCGGGCCCACAGTGATTATATCACTTTCTTTTCTGTTAACGTTCCTCATATGCAATTGCGCTCTGAATATTTTTAAGTCTTTACACTTATCGCTTTTCCCATTCAAAGGTTTAAACCACTTACAGTTAAAATTCAATTCAAATCATATGAGCCTTGCGATTTTCTTTAAATTCAAGGACCCCAATGTATTAAACTTCAACACAATACACGTCCGGCCCCACATCAACTATACGTACCTTGCCATTAACGCTTGTCCGTCGCGCGATTTTGAATTTCGTCGATCCCCCAGCGTATTCGATCGAACGGACACAACGCATATCGCGTTTTTTAAACTCTTGAAGGATAACGCTTCAAACTTACGCGGTGAGAGTGGTATTTAAATATCGTCGCTTCCTTACGTGTCAATCGTTGGGACACATCGCATTTTTTTAACAAAATTTCTTTACCGCCTTTTGTTTGTGCGATATAGCCGGTTTCAATTCTTGAATCCGCCTTTACTATTCACTTCATGGTTCCCTTCTCCACTCTAGGTTCCGTTTCCGTCTCCGCCATTCACTAACTTATGGGTTCAACTCACAATTCTGTCTTACCGTTATTCGATTCATCACTTCAAACCACCAATGAAAACCATTCCACTGATGTCTCCCGCACTAAAAAATAATTGCATTCCAAAGCGTTGAATATGACTTCAACCTTCTGATTTTACTGCATTTTAATCACACCATTGTTTGTATAACACCTCCTCCTCTGTGTGTTGTACCTATACACGATGAACTCTCAGTTTTGGGCTTCAAAACTGGCTCCGGGTATTCACAACAGGCGCTTGTGGTCTCTCCTTGAAATGGTTTATACGAACCCAATTCCTTGTAATTGACTCTTCAACCATGACTGAAATTAAATATATTTTATGTCTAAAATTTAGACAGCTAAACCCAGCTTGGGTGGATTCGATCCATCCTATGATCGAATTCCCAAAATTGCAATTACAATTAAAAGCACGCAATTCAGTCTACATGTAGCCAGTTCCCTTCACACATTATATAACTCAGAAATAGTCATAAAATTATGCATTAATACATACTTAATTTAACATTAACTCCACAGGTTCATAATTCGTGATTCCAGAAACAATTCCTCATATAAGTTTGACTAAGAAGGCATTAAGTTTCACAGAGAAATTATAACCAAATTCTCCACCAATATTATCAAGTGTGGTCGATTTCAATAGTCATTCACTTGCAATTTCATGTTTGGCCAAATCTTCAATTCGATGGCCATTATCCTCCTATTCTTCTTCTGCACTACAGAAGCTTACATTTTATGCAAGAGATGAATGAATCGATTGAGCTTCTTTGACAGCTCCACAAGGACTCTTCAATTTCCTAATTTTAGACTTAATCCCAAAATAACTAAATTGACTCTTCACATTCCTCCTGTTCTCTAGTGATTAGAGGACATTTACAATTTCAAAATACTAATATTTACATGAAAATTTAAGAATATGAGACCCCCTATGTCTACTGAGATACAAAGTATTTAATTGTGCCTAATGCCCCTGCATCACTCCGCCGATGGTTGTACAAGGCAGCATCGTAAAAGCGCATTGAGTGTAGTACTCAGTATCTACAAGGTTTCCAATTAGACAGGTGTACATGAAGATAAGCCATAAGAGTTAATGATTAGAAAGGTCTACGGGACGAAGGAAATCATGATTTCAAACTGCTACGGAACCTGACATAAGCAGTTATAAGATAATTTATCGGAATCTGAGATATAGAGTTCTCCGATCAATGTTTTTAGAGCACTCGGAAATTTACTCTTAGTGACATGTAGTTACCAAAGCACTAAATGCTAAGAGTTGTGTGCATAATTAGAAATAAAAGCAACAAAAAAAACCTCCATAGGAAATCATCCAAACTTTATTCATGTACTATTTACTCGAAAATTTTACCAATGGTCGAGGTCCTAAAGTTACGCACAGTTGTATTTCATATCTGAAATAGTATAACACCTGTGATTCTTCATGAAGATGCGAGTATAAAAACAATATATCTTAGTACCAAGAAAGAATGACTATGTTATCTGCTTTTACACAAACAAAAATGACTAGCATAATTATAAACATCGAGAATTACTAAAAAGGAAAAAGGGAAGACATGAATGATTTACAAAAACAATGATAGCAAGTTAATAATTTATCATGTTTCTTAGTGATAGAGGCATATGCATAGTTATAACTTGTGGGATGTAAGCAAGGGAAAGTGACCATATTTAGAGCAAGATCCAATGTTTCCTAAATTCTTATATGTTTTCCCCAAGTAATTGTCAATATTACCTCTTGAAAGGGAGCTTGATTTCACAATAAGATTAAAAACCCGTATAGAACCAATCTCTAAAATACCCTATAGAGTGATGGCTCTAGAACTTCAAGAGTTGCAAATACAGTTGAAGGAACTATTGGACTTATAATTCATCCGACCCAGTATTTCACCTTGTGGTGCACCTATAATTTTTTTCAATAAGAAGGATGGCTCCATGTGACCATGAATAGAGTGTCGAAACCTAAATCGAGCTACAGTAAATAATATATATCCAATACCTCGAATTGATGATCTCTTTGATCAAATGAAAGGGGATTCTGGCTTTTCAAAAATCGAGCTATGTTATGGTTATCATCAATTAGGAAGTAAGGATAATGATATTCCTTAGACTCCATTTTGGACATGTTTTGGGCATTATGAGTTCACAATGGTGCCATTTGGGTTGACTAATGCACTAACAATATTCATGTGTCTTATGAATAATGTTTTTCGTAAGTATATTTACCACTTTGTGTGAGTTTTCAAAGATGATATTCTCATCTACTCCAAAAATGAACAAGATCATGAAGAAAATTTATGGATAGTGTTATATTGATTAAGGTAACACTAGTTATATGGAAAGTTATCAAAATGTCCCTTCTTTCAGAAAGAGATTCATTACCTAGGTCATATTGTATTTTGTGAAGGGATTTCAGCGGACCTTGAGAAGGTAAAAGAAATCATGGATTGACCAATACCAAAAAATGTGCACGAAGTGCATATTTGTATGGTATAGTAGGGTATTATCGAAGGTTTGTAAAAGGATTCTAAAAAAATGAAAAAAATATCGCAACCCTCCAACGCAAAGGAGTTAGATATGAGTGGGCTGAGGAATGCAACACTACATTCTCTAAGCTTAAAATATTGTTAAATAGTGAACCAATCTTGTGAGTACCCGACATGGAAAAATACTTTACTATATGTATCGATCCATCCAAGCAAGGATTAGGTGCAGTATTAATGTAATACAAAGGAGTGATAATATATGCATAAAGGAAGTTAAAGCGTCGTGAAGAACTATATACACGCATGATTAAGAGTTGGCCACTGTATTTTTAAGCTTTAAAAATATGCACACATTATCTTATAGGTAGAAGCTTCATGTTCAAAATTGATCACCAAAGTCTGAAATAAATATTTACTAAAAGGGACTTAATGCCAAACAATGGTGTTTTAGTGAATCCTTAATAGTTTATGTTTACAGAAACTTTAATATAGGAATAACAAATTCCTAGAATATATTTATGAACGAACAACAAAATTTTTGAGGTATAAATAGTTAATTTCAGATAATCTAACAACAAAACCTTCTAACTATTTGTATTTTCTATACATAGATATTTCTTCATCTACTTGAAAGTAGGGTGTTGAGGACAAGAAGTGTCAAAATTAATTTATTTTTATATTTTTCATAGTGGATTAAAATCATATTTTTTTTATAAAATATTTGTGTTAAATTTAACATTAATTTTAATTTTTAATATCTAATATAATAAATTTTCATTTTTCATAATGTAAAAGAATTAAAGAAAAATACAATTGGCATATTGCATGATAAAATTAAGTAAGATGATATAATTCATATTTGCATTTATTAATTATTTTAATTATAAAAATTTAAAATTTAAATTAAATTATCTTTTAAATAAACTTTATCACTTTTGTATTATTATTTATTTTAATTATAAAAATTTTAAAAAATTATTTAAAAAAAATTAATTGTAAAAAATTATTAGGATTAAAATTTTTTGAAATGTTAAATAAATCTAATACAAATAATAATATTTAAAATTGTGATTTTTTTAAATAATTTTAGTAATTGGGATTATGTTAAATAGTTTTAGTGAATAATTATTATTTTTCTAATTCAGATTCAAATTTTCACCAATTACATGATAAACATTAATGTCTTGATGATTATTACTTAAATTAGTTATATTTAAACTAAATGGCACCTTTATTACAAAGAAAATCCTCATAAACTTCCTCAAAGTCAAATTGCAACATCACTATATTTACACTAGTAATTATCAATTGGTTACCATCATCAACACAAAAGTTATTTTATTGTAATTTAGATAGATTTAAACTACTACTATGTAGCGCATAAATTTCTAATTTTTATTTTAATTTAATTATATTTAAAGTAAATTAACTTTATTACAAAGAAAATCTTCATAAACATGCTCAAACTCAAATTGCAACAATTATTTCTAATTTAATTTAACTATACTTTATTACAAAGCAAATCTTCATAAACATGCTCAAACTCAAATTGCAACATTACTATAATTACATTAAGAGACATGTAATAGCTATCCATAAACATTTTCAAGATCACATTGCAACATTACTATATTTAAATTAAGCAGCAAGTAAGCTACCTTGTAGCCTTGTTTCTAAAATAAAACCTTTTAATATAATTTTTAAGAGTACACATCCACATATTATTTTACATGCTATAGACAAATTAATACAATAATTTAATTTCCTTTATTATTTTAAATTGAATTTAAAAACTATAATCATATCTAAAATTTATTAAAATTATTGAAAAATAACATTAATCCATATAATATTTAATGTATTCACTAAAAATATGATTTGATAATATAATATAATATTGATCATGATGATTGAGAAACCTTCGTTCACTCAAACAATAAGTTATTGGATCCGTAATCTAATTCTATTTTTGTTAAGGTATTGAATATATATATATATATATATATATATATATGAAAATACAGAAAATTTTAGAGTATCTCTACACATTTGCTTGGGTAAATCGTATATTTATTTTATTTTGTTAGCTAATAAATTTAATTATATAATATTTTATTAAATAGATTATATTAGTATAAATATATACTACAATGTTGTTTAAACTTTTTAATTTTCAAGTTTTAATGGTTTGGTGAAAATTTTGTTAAATTTGTTTCTCCCATTGTGTGGGGTTAAATTTTACAAAATGACCTTTATAGCTATTGTAATTGTGTGAGTAGATATTTTGAAGTTACCAATTCTCAACAAATTTAAAGTTACTAATTCTCCAAAAATTGCAAGTAATTTTCCAAAAATTGTTAATACTTGCAAGACATTCAACTTAATAGATAAATCAAAAGAAAATTGAGAGATAGAAACTTGAATATGAAAAGTCTCGACATCATTCTTTGGTGAAGTGATTGCATCAAGACATCATTCTTTAGTGATGTGATTGCATCAAGAGGCGTTCTCCAACCCAATATGGAAGAGATGTTGTAATGTATTGTCTTGTTATGTAAACATGTTGACTCAATCAAATGACATAAAAATAAATAAATAAATAAAAATAAAAACAAAAAATTAAATTAAATTAAATTAAAGTAAAAATTAAATAATAATAATAATTAAAATAAAATTGAGGTAAAATAGTCAATTTACCATTAGAGATTTTTGGGTTCCATGTTTTGACAACCCATTGAATGTTGCGCAAAACATCCTAGTGGGTGCTCATTTTGTTTATTATGGCTAAGGAAATTGGTAAAGGCTTTCAAAAGGAAAAGAGACATTAATTGGTATATTATTTATGAAAATAAAGGAAAATAGGAGAAAAGGGGGATGAAATGACACAAGATTTATTGAGAATAAAATTGAAAGAAAAATAGAGAAAAAATGAAGAAAATAGAGGCCTAATATATACTACAGTGTTGTTTAAACTTTTTAATTTTCAAGTTTTAATGGTTTGGTGAAAATTTTGTTAAATTTGTTTCTCCCATTGTGTGGGGTTAAATTTTACAAAATGACCTTTATAGCTATTGTAATTGTGTGAGTAGATATTTTGAAGTTACCAATTCTCAACAAATTTAAAGTTACTAATTCTCCAAAAATTGCAAGTAATTTTCCAAAAATTGTTAATACTTGCAAGACATTCAACTTAATAGATAAATCAAAAGAAAATTGAGAGATAGAAACTTGAATATGAAAAGTCTCGACATCATTCTTTGGTGAAGTGATTGCATCAAGACATCATTCTTTAGTGATGTGATTGCATCAAGAGGCGTTCTCCAACCCAATATGGAAGAGATGTTGTAATGTATTGTCTTGTTATGTAAACATGTTGACTCAATCAAATGACATAAAAATAAATAAATAAATAAAAATAAAAACAAAAAATTAAATTAAATTAAATTAAAGTAAAAATTAAAAAATAATAATAATAAAAATAAAATTGAGGTAAAATAGTCAATTTACCATTAGAGATTTTTGGGTTCCATGTTTTGACAACCCATTGAATGTTGCGCAAAACATCCTAGTGGGTGCTCATTTTGTTTATTATGGCTAAGGAAATTGGTAAAGGCTTTCAAAAGGAAAAGAGACATTAATTGGTATATTATTTATGAAAATAAAGGAAAATAGGAGAAAAGGGGGATGAAATGACACAAGATTTATTGAGAATAAAATTGAAAGAAAAATAGAGAAAAAATGAAGAAAATAGAGGCCTTTATGGTAAAAAAGCTTATGAGGATCATTTCATGGCTTTTGGCTGGTTAGAGTTTTGTTAGTTCATTTTTGGAGTCGCTCTCTCTATTCTCTCATACTCTTGCATACTTAGAGAATTCTTGGAGCACTATAGAATTGGAGAAAGGAAAGGAAAGCAAAGAAAAAGAAAAAGCAAGGAAAATTTGGATCAGGTAGTTTCAGCGGGAATACTTGCATTCAATAGGTTGCATGTCTGATTTCCTAGCTGGTTGGTGAATGCATGGTACTTGCATGTGTGTATTTGGTTCTTTTGTTGTCATGGGCATGGATTTTACAGGTGTGATAGTGGTTTCAGTCTCGTCTTTCCCTTTCCAAATATTCATTGTGTGTTGGGATCCTTTCATTAGGTTGAGCTTTGGATTGCCAGATGTTTTTGGAACTGAGTGAGGTGGTCTCACGAAAATTCACAAGGACTTAGGAATCCCTTGACTGGTTTTGGTAGGAGTGTGGTAAATCCTGAGGGTGGAGACCAAAAAATTCCTCAAGGTATTGGTGAAGAAAATCTCATGAATCCAAGTTTTTTTTTGCCTAGGAATCCCTTGACCGGTTTTGGGGGGATTGTGGTAAAACCTGGTATTCTATGTTCTTGTTTTGGTCCTAGTGATCCCTTGATATGATTTGGCAGGATTGCGGTAAAACCTGGTTTTTTATACCCTTATTTGGGCCTAGGATTTCCTTTATTGGTTTTGGAAAGATTATGGTAAAGTCTAAAGGGGACGTGGTTTGATCTCTAGGAAGCCCTAGTAGATTTGGTCTTGAGTACCACATTCATGCTTGGAATATGGCAAGTGGGTGATTGGTTGAAATAAAGATTTGATTCAACCCAATCTATGGTCGAGTGGTTCATGGAAGTCCTGTGATCCAGGTAGATATCGGTGGCCACCCACCTATTCCATTTGGACCCGCGGCATCAATTCTTTCAGTTTTTTAGCTTCAATACAACTTACTATTTTTAGTAGGTTTTCGGGTCTTGCATTCTTGGAGCCGTTTTGGGGACTTAATGATCTAGGTGGATATTGGTGGCCACCCACCGAGTCCATTTGAACCCCCACCATCAGTTATTTCATTTTGTAAGATTCAACACAACTTACTATTTATAACAGTTTTTCAGGTCCTGAACTTCCAGAGCTACTTTGAGGCCCTAAACGACGTCTTTTGGGAAAACGGGGAGCAACATGGGTTGTAGACCATGAAAAAACCATGTTTCTCACTCAAAAGTTGTAGTCCTTGGATAGATCTTTCTAACGAGCTAATGAGTGCGTCAAACAGAGATCAGATGCCAAAGTTACATCCTCGGGAAGTTGAAACACCAATTTACCCAAACGAGACCCACAGTTTTGGCGCTTCATCTCCTAGGGTTAGGCTTTTTGATGTTTCAGATTTTACATTGTTTCTCAACAATAAATAGGCCTTCGAGCCTCATTGTAGCATAGTTCAGGGGGTTAGTAGCCGACACATCTCTTCTCAGGGATAAGTGCTACCAGTGCCCTAGCTCGCTTGTTCTGATCATGTCTATATTGTAACACAGTTTAGGGGATGGTAGGTGACACATCTATTCTCAGAGATAAGCGTTGCCAGTACCCTAGCTATTCATTTCCATTATGTGTCATTGTAACATAGTTTAGAGGCATGTAGCCACCACATCTCTTCTTAGAGATACGCCTGCCAGCACCCTAGCTGTTCATTTCAATCATTTGTTTTATTAATAAAATGAAGCATTATTTCCACTGCATCTTTGTATCTATGGCTATATGTGTATTCTGTTGCATTCCTGTATAAAATCTGGATCAGTGGTATTAGAGCGGTCTGCTCTTTCTCTATTTTTCTTTTCATGTCCCCAACATGGCCAAGGTATAAGGAATTCAACCTCGCAACCCCGACGACCACCCATGGCAGAAAGAAAGAAAGACAAGGGAGCAGGAGATCCTATAAAAATCTTGCTTGAGGAGGTCCTTGAAAAATAGAGGAACGTGATGATGGATAAATTTTCCCAGATCCTTCAATGGTTGCCCATCGGCGACACATCTACATCTAGCATGTCCGCCAACAGGTCTGCGACATTCTAGACAAATCCAACACCAAGTTCAGCAGAATTTGCCCCCCCCCCCATGGAGGAACTTAACGCAATGGATACCATTGCTTCCTAAGGAGGGAGGAATGATCCAGGTGGATATTGATGGCCACCCACCTATTCCATTCGGACCCACAGCATCAATTCTTTCAGTTTTTCAGCTTTAGTACAACTTACTATTTTTAGCAGGTTTTCGAGTCCTGCACTCTCGGAGCCATTTTGGGGACTTAATGATCCAGGTGGATATTGGTGGCCACCCACCGAGTCCATTTGAACATCCACCATCAGTTATTTCAGTTTTTAAGTTTCAGCACAACTTACTATTTATAGCAGTTTTTCGGGTCCTAAACTTTTGGAGCTGTTTTGAGGCCCTAAACGACGCTTTTTAGGAAAACAGGGAGCAGCATGGGTCATTGACCAATGTTTCTCACTCAAAAGTTTTAGTCCTCAGACAGATCTTTCTAACGAGCTATTGAGCGCGTCAAATGGATATCATATGCCAAAGTTACGTCCCCGGGAAGTTGAAACACCAATTTACCCAAACGAGACCCACAGTTTTGGCGCTTCATCTCCTAGGGTTAGGTTTTTGGATTTTTTCAATTTTACATTGTTTCTCAACAATAAATAGGCCTTAGAGCTTCATTTTAACACAGTTCAGGGGGTTGGTAGCTGACACATCTCTTCTCATGGATAAGTGCTACCAGTGCCCTAGCTCGCTTGTTTTGATCATGTCTGTATTGTAACACAGTTCAGGGGCTAGTAGCCGACACATCTCTTCTCAGAGATAAGCGTTTCCAGTACCCTAGCTGCTCATTTCCATTATGTCTCATTGTAACACAGTTCAAAGGCCTATAGCCGCCACATCTCTTCTCAGAGATAGCTACCAGTGCCCTAGCTAGTTTATTTCCATTCTGTCTATAAGCAAATTTCAGCTCTCTGATATTAATGAAATGAAGCATTATTTCCACTGCATCTCTGTATCTATGGCTATATGTGTATTATGTTGCGTTCCTGCATAAAATCTGAATCATCCTGACTTGGTTAGATTTTGCATGTTTTAATAAGAGCTATTTTCCCTCTTGTATTTTAGAAATATTTGTACTTGTTGTTATGTGGCTTCGATGGTTGTTCTGTTATAGTTATTATTTTGGTTATATGTTGGTTATAATAATGGTTCCATAATATATCCTAGCTATGACTCTTGATGTAATTTATTTTTTGATGAATGGTTAATGAATGCATGAGATAACTAATGTTATTGCATCTATTATGAGAGGGAATTAGACTTTCTTGATTATTCTCAAATAAGTATGAGACCCCTATGTTCATATATGCATTCATGACATGTATATTACATGTTCTCAATATGTTTGGCAAAAGGATTGTCATAGTTAGGCTTGGTTAGGTCAATTCATTGATAAATTTTTGTATGAATGGATGTGTACTAATGTTATATATCATTCTGGAAAGTATCATTAAGTTCTGGGTAGTAATCTGGGGACAAGACCTTGAAAAGGTGGCAATGATTACGGGGTTGCAAGCTCAGAATTGAGAAATTGAGACTATAGTCATTATCTTGCAGCCTTATGCATGTGAATGGAGGCCTACAGTTGCATGGATGTAGTGTTATTCAAGGAAAAAATGAGTGTCTAATATTCGCAAGTCGACTAATTTTGCATGCTTTTTCCAAAAAAATATTTTTCGATTTTCTTTTTTTTTTCTAAAAATGATTTGCCCAAATTTTATAGTACAAAATTATCTTACCTCAAAAATCCCCAAAATTGTATATAGACTAACATTAAATCATTAGGGATCCAAATATTTACAAAAATATTACCAAACATTTTATAATTTTCATATTATGGGCTACGAATATTCCCCAAGGTTTTTAAATTTTAATATAAAATTCCATCCTTAAAATTTTCCCTGGTGTTATTCCTGTGACTTGGAGTCTACATAAGTGAAATAATTATTCAGCTTAGGATTTTCACACTCGGAGTTGTTGTTTAGCCTTTGAGTGTCTTGTAATTCATGTAGGATGTTAGTTTGTGGTTGATAGATTCAGTTATCAGCCCCACTTTGATAAGTGAACGTTGGATATTGGGTCATGTCATAGTATCCCTCATCTCATGGTTACCCTAGGAGGCCGATGAATCTGGGTAGATTGGGAGGGGTTGTTATAGGGTGGTTTCATAGCATGGTTCAAACACATGGACTGGATGGGCTAGATGCATGTTGTTATGCATGCATTGTCATGGTTAAGGTTGTCATGCATGTGGTCATTGTATGCATTTGTGTCATCTTGATGTTGTTGGTATGTTACATGATGATATTATGTTGGCTGAGATGGAGTAGGAGAAGCATATTATTAGAGAGAGGTTGCAGCACTAGACCTAGGGGTAAATAGCAAATTGTCATATAGGTTTGTATGTAGGGTATGCAAGTATGTTGGTTAATGGTTGTTATATGCATTGCAATCATATCCATGATGATTATGGTTATTTCACTTAAGATCTTGATGTTATATGTATTGTGCTAATTTTTATTGACATATGCAAACGATTATGGTTATCATGTTCATGTATGAGTCGATATATTTGTGATATTTTGTCGTATTTCTTTGGAGTGACTTGTGCCAATGTGATCGCCTCCACTGAGATACATTAAGGTATGAGTTTGATGATGTCATCTATTTGGTCTATATAACATGGTATGTTTACATGTTCTTTTAATGTTTTCTTAATTTCATGATATGAGTATGTGTCTATAAGGTTTCATGAAGGAATGATCTTGTTTTAAGACGATTGTACCAACACAATATGCAATGAGATAGTTGATATGTACTTGAGAGAAAGTGGGTGGTAGTTGTAGCATTATGACCAATGAATGTGAGTTGATTGTTTATTATGACATGGCTATCAGTCTTGCTAAAGGTTGATTTCAAATTAATAGAAATAACGTCTTGATATTTGGAACATGTGACTAACATGTGTGAACAGTTGCAGGGTAACCTGCTTGGTATTAGTATGATAAGGTAACAATTGATTTTTTTATATAACTAACAACTCGGTGACTGTGATGACACATAGAAGGACTCAATTGCAGCAACGTAAAAAGGTGAAAGAAATGAATTGGGTGATAATTCCTTTAGCTATGTTTGGAAACCAAAATTCCAAATGGATGAGTGTTTTTCATGAATACAAGAAGTCTTCTTAACTCTCATTTTTTCTAACATTATGTGGATATGTGCTATATTCCTGAACATGTATTTAATTGGTATAACAAAAGGTTTCCATTTATGGCTAGATTCGTCAAGAGAATTAGAGTCCTTTAAGAGATGATATATGTACATGTTCAATTACAAGCAACGTTCTTGGTAAAACAAGGTAAGATAACTGGCATATTGTTATATTTATGTATACACTAGTAGCTATGTGTTTATGGTAGAATGATGCAGGAGATTGCATGGAAAAAGAGACTTCCATGCTTTCTTGACGAAGGCTCAAGTTGAGCTTTCATTTGGAAGCACTGGGAACCATGGGGTTGAGTCATGGTGTTTGTTACTTGTTTTTTTCTTTCGGTATTTTGTGATTTGTTTTTTTTTTACATGTGGTTTTGATTGTGTCTAGTGCATGGCCATGCCACTTTCTTTGTGTTTTTATATTGTTATTGGTTTTTCATGGTTTTCTTCATGTTTTCTTCTTGCTATTTCCTTTCATGTTTTGATTCTTTGGAATCAGTTGGAGAAGGAGGAAATTTAATGGAGCTACGAGAGAGCTTAATGAAATACAACAGGTAATGAAGGACTCCAATGAAGCGTGGTGCATGAGTAAAGGGTAGCTGAAGGTATGAATTTGAGACTCAATTGGATTGGTTGGGTCCATTGGGATAAATGGACAGTGGCATAACAGTCTTGAGAAAGGTAACATGAAAGGTAAATTAAATGGGTTTGAGGCATCAGACGCCTTAGCTATGTTGGGAACTATTTTTCTCAATGTTGAGCATGTTGTGCATGGATAAAGGGAGTTATCTAGCCTTAACCTTACGATATATGGTAATTGTAATGTGATCGTGATCATGCTAATATTTATATGTGTGTGTGTGTGCGCACACGTGCATTCATGTATGTATGTTGTTGTCTAAAAGGATCGTGATTTTTTATGCTAATGTTTAATATTTATATGTATATATGTATGTATGCCATTTTTTTATAGTCCTGATCATCAGGGATCATGCTTATGGAGTAATGATTGCTTATGCAGGTGAATGGCATGAAGAGGTTCCTGGTATACGAGGAATCAGCTATGGAAAATAGACTGATAGGTATATGAGATTAGTATCATGTGAATATGAATTGATATAATTTTTTTATACTATATCTATGAACTTTATGTTATGACAGGTAATATTGAGGGATACATCAATTGAATGAAATCAGTGCGATTTGTGGCATGATCGGACAAACATGGACAGTGGAAAGACACTAGAGTTAAGGTTGGCTGGTAGAGATAGTGTGGTATCTGGATGTGCAATACTGCTATTGTGTACACGTTGTATATGTGGTGTTGTGTGCATATGCTGTTATGTGCATGTCGCATATGCAATGTTGTTTACATATGGTATTGTGTGCATGTTTCATATGCAGTTTTGTGTACATGTGGTGCAATGTACGCATTGTACACATGATTTTGTATATATATGGTGTTGTGTACATGTTGTATATGTAGTGTTGTGTACATGTGATGCTGTGTACACATTGTGCAGGAGGTTTTGTGTGAAAGTTGTGTAGAGGTGTTGTGTACACGTTGTGTAGGTGGTATTGTGTACATGTTATGCATGTGGTATTGTTTTACATGTGGTATTGTGTTCATGTCGTACATGTTGTGTTGTGTACATCATACATGTTGTGTTGTGCACATATGGTAATGTGTATGTGCATCGTGTAGTCGTGGTATTGTGACATGTCTATTAGTTGTGTTTTACTTTGCATACGTATATGTATTGTGTTGTACATTGGGTGTAGGCGTATGTGTTGTGTTGTAGACCGAGTGTAAGTGTATGTGTTGTCTTGTATACCAGATGCAGGTGTATGTGTTGTATGCTAGGCGTAGGTGCATGTATTGTGTGGTGTTGTATGTCATGTATGGTTGTATGTGTGTGGTGTACACTGTGTGTATGTGTACGTGATTGAAGAGAAGAGAAGGCATTTGTTGCTTTCCTGGTTTGGTAACTGATCTGGTGCATGTATGGAAAGCACAAAGAACTGATTGAAAGATAAGTATCAATATTTTATTTCACTTTTTAATTATGCATGTGACCTATGATTTTTATTATGACGATTGAGTTTTGAGCTAACCATATGTGATATGTTTATGCATGATGATTTGATCAAGAGCCAGTCTGACTTGTTGAGACAGGGTGTCAACAAAATTACAACTGTACCTTATTAATAGGCTACCAATGAGGTATGATTTGATTTTATTTCAATTTATTTTGAATATAATGGGAATTATGTGCTTGATACAGGAAGTAGGGAAATTCTCGGGTTGGGTGGTTGAAACTCATTTCAATAATTAGAAGCAATAGCAAAAGGAATTGAAAAAAGCAGCAATATGTTGGTAAAGTACTTAAATAGCGAGGACATTGTGGGACACTAGTTCCAAATAGTTTCCATTGATTTCCATGAGCATGCAATGAACAGTATGATGATTTTGAGGAAAGGATATTCCTTAGATTTTGTACCTTCTGGTGTGAGGAAACCTTGCCAAAAGGACGGATTGATAAGGAAAGGGAATAATGAGGAACTTGGAAGGTGAGTGACTACACAAAAGGGGGTGACCAAATTGCCAGAGGTACTATGTAGCCGAGAAAGGAAGGTCAGGGAATGAATTTTTTTTGGTCATCAACATTACCAGATGGAATTAGAAGCACATTTGGAGTGTGCCCTAGAACAATGAGCCGAAAACTATTCACTGAGAGAACAAGTAGCGCAACGATCGTAGCACTGAACATTGGATGCAGGTTTGACTTTAGCAGTGGGTTCTGGACTTCCTAGGAAGGAGGTGAATCCTAGTATTATTTTAAGGGTAGAGGTGTGAGCCTCTGGATTCCATTTTTTTGGATGTAAGCAATGTATCCTTTTATTTACTGGTTAGAGAAAATGTGCATATATATATATTTGTATATTATTGTAAATATTGCTCGAGTTGGATTTATAAATCTCCATGAACGGTATCATTATTTGATGGTTGAAGCAAATGTGCATGAGTGTATATGTGGTTGCTATTGTAAATATCATAAGGAATTGTGTTATAAAGCTCTAGTAAACAGTATTTTATTTATGTTTTTAGCAGTGGTCATTAAAAATATTTCAATGAGTTGTGTTATAAAGCTCCATAGGCAGTATGTGTTGTTTTCGACAACTCTCTAGGCATAGGTGTCATATAAAATCGAGGACAGTGTTCCTCTAAGGGGGAGGGGTCTGTAACAAAACCAACTTAAAATTTCATGTAATAAAGTTAATAAAGGAAAAATAAGACTAAGGTCATGGGATCTATATTTCAAGTTGAATATTGGGAAAAACATCCTAGTGGGTGTTCATTTGGTTTATTATGGCTAAGTTAATTGACAAAGGAATTGGAAAAGGCTTTGAAAAGGATAAGAGACATTAATTGGTATATTATTTATGAAAATAAAGGAAAATAGGAGAAAATGGAGACGAAAGGTCATAGGATTGTATGAGATGAAAATTGAAGGAAAAATATAGGGAAAATGAAGAAAATAGAGGCCTTAATGATGAAAATACTTCTGAGGACAAATTCATGGCTTTTGGCTAGTTAGACTTTTGTCAGGTCACTTTCAGAGCTCTCTATTCTCTCATACGCTTGCATACTTAGAGAATTCTTGGATCACTCTAGCATTGGAGAAAGGAAGGCAAATGATGCACAAGAAAGCACAGGAAATCAAAGGAACAAGCAAGGAAAAGTTAGATCAAGCATCTTTAGTGTGAACACTTACAGATAACAAGTTGCATGTGTGATTTCCTAGCTGGTTGGTGAATAAATGGTACATATATGTATTTATTTGGTTCTTTTGCTGTCATGGGCATGGATTTTTCCAAGTGTGACAATGGTTTTAGCCTTTCCTTGTCATTTCTAGATAGTGATGGTGTGATGGTGTTCTTTCATTCGGTTGAGGTTTGGATTTCCATATGGTTTTGGAACCAAGTGAGGTGGTATTAGGAAAATTCCCAAGGGCCTAGGAATCCCTTGACCAGTTTTGGCAGGATTGCGGTAAATCCTGAGGGTGGAGACGACCAGATTCCTCAAGGTTTTGGTGAAGAAACATTGAGGCATGTAAGCTTGTTTTGGTACTAGGAATCCCTTGATCGGTTTTGGCAGGATTATGGTAAATCCTAGTAGTGTATGTTATTGTTTTCAGCCTAGTGATCCCTTGACCAGTTTTGGTGGGATTTTGGTAAAGCCTCATTGTTTACACACTTATTTAGGCCTAGGAATCCCTTGACCAGTTTTGGTTGGATTGCGGTAAATCCTGAGGGTGGAGGTGGTTTGATCTTCGAGAAGCCCTGGTATATCTGGTCTTGAGTCCCACATTCATACTTGGAATATGGCATGGGGGTGATTGGTTTAAGGAAAGATTTGGTTTATCCCAATCTATGGTTGGCTGGTACGTGGAAGTCCCTAAATTGGTTGGCTTTTTCATATGTTACTAAGAGCTCTTTTGCTCTCTTTTATTTCAAGAGTATTTATACTTATTGTTATGTGGCTTTGATGGATGTTATATTATGGTTATTATTCTGGTTATAAGCTTGGTTCCATAACAGGTCCTAGCTATGCCTCTTGATGTATTTGATCTGTGTATGAATTTTTAATGAATGCATGAGCTAACTAATGTTATTGCAACTTTTATCAGAGGGAATTATACCTTCTTGATAATTCTCAGATAAGTATCAGAATCCTATGTTCATATATGCACTCATGACCTATAGATTACATGTTCTCAATATGTTTGATGAAATGACTGTCATGGTTATGTCTAGTTAGGTCAAGTAATTGATCAAGTTTTTTATGAATGGATTTTTCTCAATGTTATTTATCATTCTATAAAGTCTCATGAAGTTCTGGGAGTACTCTCGAGACAAGTCCTGAAAAGGTGACTTTGATTTAGGGGTTGCAGGCTCAGACCTAGGAAATTGGGACTGTAGTCGCTACCTTATCAGCAATTGCATGCGACTAGATCCCTACAATTGTGTGGATGCAGTGTTATGCCTATGACTAGCAGTCTGGGTTAGTGAAATAATTATTCATCTCAAGATTTGGGCACTAGGAGTGGTTTTTTAGCCTCTGAGTGTCTTGTAAGTCGTGTAGCATCTTAGTTTTTGGTTAATAGATTCAGTTGTCAGCCCCACTTCCATAAGTGAAGCTTGGAGGTCAAACCATGTCATAGCAGCCCTCACCTCATGTTTACCCTAAAAGTCTCATGAAACTGGGTAGATATCGGAGGGGTGGTTACATGAAGCCCTCAAAATTCATATAAGAATTGCGAATTTGACTCAATGTAAAAATACAAATTGTGGAGAATTATGTTGTTGTGTTAATGATATTTTTTGCATAAATTTTAGTATTGTATAATCTATTAATTTTCCATTAAATGAAATGCTTGTCCTTGCAAATGTTCACACATCTTCAGAGTTATGTGTGTGTTTAGGTAGTATAACTTAGTATCAAATGTGTAATTATATATATATATATATATATATATATGAACATCATCTAGAGAGAGATAACTAAGTCACGCATATTAAAAAATATTTTTAATGCAAAATTATATTTTTTATCGTTTTTCAAAGTTAATGAAGTATCATTTCAATTGCATTTTGCAAGCACATGTGTTCACATAATATTTTTTCCATTATTCAAATAAATAAATAAACCAGAGAAGAGGAATCGTAAACGAAGATATGTGTATTTTTTGACATTTTTTATTTTTGTATATTTTATGTTATTGATTTTTTATTCAACCCCTTTTAAATTGTCCAAAAATATTTAAAGCATTATATTTAAAATAAATTAGATGAAAAATATCAGATGAATTCAAAAATTTCAAACTCATATTTGATTGGATAGAGGATTCATTCATGAATCCAAAATGATCAGCTCTGCCACTTAAGGACAAATTCTTCCTGAAGTCCATCGGGGTACAAATTGGTGTTGTAGAGAAATTTGCAGAAGGGGGGCTAAAAATTTATTTTTTAGGTCGTCAATAGCTCGATCTGGGGTTTATCAAACCCTCGATTGAGCTCTAAGAATGGTTAAACAAGGGCTCCATAGAGCTCTTTGAACCATAAACTCTTCATTTTTTTTTGGCGGTAATTTAAAAAAAATATCTTGATCAAGTTTTGAGCTTGATCAAGTTGTTTTTCTCTCCCGCCCAGCTCGTGCTCTTGCTAAAATGTGCAACCCATATTCATTTATTCACCCATATATACACAACCATCCTAGATCCATATTAATTCTTTTGAGGTACAAACATCTTTTAAAGTTAAAAGAGTTTTGATCCCTCCTAGTACTTATTAAATCTAGAGTTAAGATGAATCTGGGTTGGTTTAATAGTCATTAAAATAAATTATTCTACAAGTCATAGTTATCAAAATACCAACCTGCATAGAAATCTCATGGACCATTGTAATGCCCCCTCCCAAATTCACCCAATTTCACAAGCGTGCCAGGGAAAACATGAGACGAGTGTCACTATGACATGACCCAACCTCCTAGTTCCGTATAAGGAAGTGGGGCCCACAAAATAACCACAAATGGAGATCCTATAGGGACTACAGATCACCCAAGTGTCAAATAAACACCCCATGTGGTTAATCCCTGAGTTGGAACATTGAATCACTGACCTATACCCACAACCAAACCCTTGACACTACTTCCATGTAGTTGTGAGGCTATAACCGCACTCACAAGATTTCCTCCAGGCGGCTATGACCTAAATTCTTTAGTTCTGAGCATGTGGTCCTGAAATTTGTGCAACCTTTCCAAGCCAACCTCTAGACCACTGGCCGTAATTTCCCAAGACTTTCATAATCATAATTAACATGACAAAAAAGCTAAACATTCGATATCAATTCATAAACTTGACCTATATTTCCTAGAACAGAGTAGACATTTCATCAAACACATGACAAACATGTAAGCTACAGGTCATGAATGCATATATGATCATATTAGTTTTAGATTCATCCGAGAATCACCAAGAAGGCTAAATTCCCTCTCCACATAGTTGGAGCAATACTTTTTATTACATGCATTCATCAACCAATCAATAACTTATCAAAACATGTCAATTTCCATAGATAGATTACTTCGTATAACTAGCATATAACCAAAAAATCACCAACACAGAAACAATGGCACCTTATCCATAATATCACCAACATAATCACTACAAGTGATCATAGATCACAATAGGAAAATGTCTCATATTTACATATGAAAATGAAAACCAAGTTAGAGACTTCCACGTACCATCCGACCATATATTGGGTTGAACCAAATCTCTCTTTCAACCAAACACCCCTACCCCATATTCCAAGCATGATTGTGGGATCTAATGGAATAAACCAGGACAAAACCAAATCGTGGCTTACATAGGTCAAACATTTGGACATCACTAACATCAACTAGATCAGTATGTACCCAAGTTATCAAGGGCTCGAGGAACTAGTAACTCAACCCATAGCCTTCCAGGACATTTGGACATCACTAACATCAACTAGATCAGTATGTACCCAAGTTATCAAGGGCTCGAGGAACTAGTAACTCAACCCATAGCCTTCCAGGGCTCCAGTGCGTTTTCCCAACTCGGCTCCAAGGACTAGTAACTCAACCCATCAAGGGATCCATAATGTTTGTACCAACCTAGCCTCCAGGACTACTAACTCAACCCAAGTTGTTTGAGGGCTTCGAGAGTGTTTGTTCCAACCCATAGCCATAAGGAACTTGAGCACCAATTAGAAAATAATCATGTGGAAAAACCCCAAACACCATGGCTATCCAGGAAATGGAAATTCAATGCTAAAATAACTGTCAATCCATGAAAATATCCATGCCAATGACAACAAATTACCAAAAAATCACATGCATATACCATTCATCCAAAAATCATCAAGGAAATCACACATGCAACCTGTTACCTGCCAATAAATCTAGCTCTGGCTGCTAACCCAACTATTTCCTTACGCTTTCCTATTTTCCTTTACCTTCGTTCTCCAAATCCAAACAATATTCCAAAGTGCTCCAAGAAAGCTCTAAGTGTGCAAGGGTATGGGAGAATGAAATAAGATCCAAAACTAAATTGAAAAAAATTATTAATTGATCGTAAGAAGCCTTTTGATCATTGATGCCTCTATTTTCTTCATTTTAATTTATTTTCACTCTCATGCATATTTGTGCCTCTTCACCTTCATTTTCTCCTATTTTTCTTTATTTCATAAATAAAATGTCAATTATTGTCTCTTTTCCTTTAACAATGTCTTTGCCAAAGTCTTTTCCAATTTCCTTAGCCATAAATGAATAGGAAGTGATCCTCAGTAATATTTTTTTCCCACCACTCAACTTGGAATACATGTCTCGTGACCTTGATATTGTTTTATTTACATGAAAAATCAACCAAAAATTGTTACAATCAATATATGACTTACCAATCAAAACATCCAAAAATAAGAAAAATATTATATATTTTCAATCAACCTTTTATTTTTTTTAAACTATAATATTTTTTTATAAAACAATTATTTTAAATTTCTTATTTTACACATTTTTTAAAATTAATATTATATTATATTTTAATCATAATGTTGCTATAGGGAGAAATTGCTTATAATGTATATGGTTTCCATACGAAAATAATCAATAAAATAAAATAAAATTATATATATATATATATATATATATATATATATATATATATATATATATATATATATATATATATATTGATTTTAAATTTATTTAATAAATACTAAAAAGATATATCATAGCTTAGTTGGTTTTCATTTGGATATATATTTCAACATGAATATATATTATGCCTTTCATTTTTATGAGATATTTTTAAATTTTGGGTTATTTATTTATTTATGGAAAATACAAAATCTTAATCTGACTAATTAACTAATTATATATAATTTTAATATTATATAAAATTAAATATTAAAATAAATATATATTAATATATATAATTTTAATATTACATAAAATTAACTATTAAAATAAATGTATATTAATATATATTTGAAACAAAAATATAAAAATACATTTTTGGATAAGTTTAATGGTTTAGAACATGTCTCTTCATAGGGGTCATATATTTAAATCTATTTCACTATGATTATGCCATTTATGATGTCTTAGGGCATTTGAATGACTTGGAATTGTTTGATGAAAAGGTATTCCCTTTATGCCTTTGGATGCTTGATACCACTTTGCTCTTCTTTAGATCACTGGCTTATTCCTTTTAGATCCCTTGGTTCATGATCATGCTTGGGTGCTCAATTCTCATTTGGAACAATTTGCCCTTGGACTACAATGCAAACGTTATTCACATGCGAACCTCAAATTTTCCTTAGCTCCTAACACTAAGCTACATCCAATCATATGATCATGCACTTGTGATTGTGTTCTATCAGATATCGTTCTAAGGAGTATATCAGGATATCAAGACTGGAGGAATATCAAGATATTGAGTGTTATATGTATATTGTGATATCGATGTGGAGAATTATCAGGTTGAATCAATATGAGAGTATCGAATGTAAGTGCTATCATTGTTATAACAATAATTACAATCCACCAATATATAATAGAGCAATATGGTGGAGGCATGTGCGAAAACGTTTATTGATAAAAAAGACTCTATTTCCTGGAGTTCTTAAGTAACCAGCATGGAGGTGTTGGGTATCAGTGATTTATAAAATGGCAAGCACAAAGGAAGTTTCATAGAGAGATATGAAATATAGCAAGCGACAACTGATGGGAAAAATATTGATGCTATTAAATGAGAAAACTCACATAGATTGTTGAGTGTCACTCATTTCCTAGAATTATCTCATTTTTTATCTTCCACATCTTACATCTACATCAAATGGATTAATCCTGGTAAGCCCCAATTCAGATCTCAAACCTAGAACCAGGATTGGTTATCCTATAACTTGATCCATTCTCCTACAATATAATATACAGAAAGCTGATATGATTTGATGTCGAATCACACAATTAAGTGGAGCATAGGGGAATTCAACACCAATATATTAAAGAAAATAGAAATGATTATAAATATACAACAACGAATACACAATCATCCTCTTGGTCTTCTAAGCCTATTAACTTTGTCTCTCTCACTCTCACATTTCTTCTCTTAATTACATTAAAAAAAATTATGTACCAAATCATAACTTCTCTGACATAACTTCTCTTAATTACACTGACATAACTTCTCTTAATTACATTAAAAAAAATTATGTACCAAATCTAACAACTCAATCCCAACCATTTCCTAGATTTGCAAATTTGCATTATTACATAGCAACCAAATCACACTCAACACAATCTTCGAACTTTATAAATTCCTTATAGATATTACAAATTAGGAAAAACATTTAATATTACAAATTAAGTGAAAATTTGAGGAAACCAACCTAAAAAGGCAAATCATTGTTTTGACTAGTAGATGCTCTTGCATCTCAAGAGGAGGGAAAAATGATTCATAAGCTTTTCAATACTTATTCCGTAGTTGTATATTTTTGTTATTTCCATCCACGTGGCATCTTTTTTGTTGATTGACTTTCACGTTACTGCCATCCACGTGGCATCTTTTTGTTGATTGACTTCCACTCAACTAAAAACTAAAAATACTACTTGTGTCTAGATCTCTGGGCTATTCTTTGATTAAACACTAGCTATTTTTTTTATTAAACACTACTTCAATATATTAATAAAATTTTTACAAATAATATCCATAAAAATATGTAGATATTTTAATTTTATTTTCATTATAATTTTAGTTTACAAAATCATGATTAAAAGCATGATTAAATTGCACATACTATATATTAATAATTAGTAAGAATGTTGCTTAATTGTTTTTACATAGATATATATTATAAATCTCATTTAATAAATTATGTGCATTTTTCTCTTTTATTTTTTAAATTTTTATATGTGAAATATGGATAAAAGTATTTCAAAATATTTTCATAAAAAGATGAAAATGATTTTATTTTATTTTATTAGGAAAATATTAAAATTTTATTTATAAGTTATTTATCTTGAAAACTTTTAAATATTTAATATATTTTTTTTTAATTTCAAGATTTATTTTGATAATAAAAAACTTATTAAATCAAATTCATTTATTTTCTTTAGTAAAATTTGCATATAGTATATTTAGTTGATAAAAAGTTTATTAAATCAATTATATTTATATAAGTTTGGTAAAGAGATTGTTATTTTTGGTTATCTAAAATTTGTATTTGATTATATAGATGGATAAATCTTTAAGCATTGGATTATGGAAATTTTACAATTCAAACATGTTATTTTATGTGAAAGACATAATATTTTAAAGACATTTTAATAACATGTTGTAAAATAATTTGAAACAAATTTAAGCGAGAAATTGAAAACTATGGTGGGGATCGAAAACGTGTTTTTACACATTTTCGGTCCCATCACCATTTTTAGTTTCTTCATTAAAAAAATTTCAAAGTCTTTTACAATGGGTTATTTGCTTATGAAATGGGAATGCCTTGTTTGAATGTTTGGACAGATAAGTGGTGCATTGAATGTTGGAAAGGAAGAGAGAAGAAACACAATCTAACACAAATAGAGAAGAAACACAATTTAACACAAATAATTCACACACGAGTCGTGACTCTTCTATTGATCACACAAACTTGATTAAGATGACTTAATTACAATGAACCCAGTGAGGGGTATTTAAACCTTTCTGACTAGCGACTCGCCTAAAATACCTTGACTTGCACACAGTATAAATTCATCTATCACTTAACTCTACTTGACTCAATGCTCAATTAACTAACTCTATAAATATAGCAAACTCTTAATCCCGGAGTAATTATTTTATTTTAACACTCCCCCTTAATTACAACAATATGAATCAACATAACGCAAACATGACTTAACTATGTTTCCTAAGGTTACAATAGAAATTGACTCAATTATCACTCAAACATGTCTCCTATTCTATGTCTCAGCTAGGATTACAATGACTCAAAAATTTAAAACTTTCCATTTTCTTTTTCTCTGCTTCCAATTTCTATATCCTCGAAATTGGTTCATTCTCTTCTGCACTTTCTTGTTGTAGGCTCTATATTTCTTTCCTTGTTTCTACTGCAATTTTTCCTTGAATTTTCTTGAATTTGTGATGAAAAATAATTTGATGTTGTCTTCTACACCTTCCTCTTCAAATATTCGTTCAACCATGGACTGCTGCCACAACATTAGATCTTCAAACTTTCTTCTTTGCTCTGCTTCTTGCACTTCATATTCCCAACTTTCTTTCTTTGATTTTTCTTGATAGAAAAATCTTATCTCTTCTTGAATCCATTGCAGAAAAAAGGTTTTAATGCATTCTTTCTTGTTTTCAGAAACTTCCATATCATTCTCTTCACATTCATCATCATGTGTTGTTGCTTGCCTCCTGTAATCTGCACACTCAAGATCATTATTCACCATTTCATTCAATTTGTTTATTATAGTTGTTGCTTTAACACTCACATCAATTTGTTCAATTAACTTCTAAATGCATTCTTCAATGAGCTTCAAATCTGCATCAACTTATCAACAACCTTGATTTCAAATTTTCCTTCCGTGCTATTTTGAGCACCTGCATATTAAAAAAAAAAATTAAAAACATCTTTAGTGTGCTTTTTAGTGAGATTTTCCCTCTCTTCCTTCTTTTCCATTGTATGGTGGTTGTCTTCCATTGTTATGTTATTAGTGGATATTCTCATAAAAACTCTTCAATCAGTTTATCCTCTTCTTGATCATTGGCATTTGTTATATCATGTACTGCTTCATGAGCAGTTCCAACTACTTAATATCTTGTTGCTGCAAAGGCATATTCAACCTTGAATGTTTGATCAGACATGGTGCTTACCATATTACCATAATCAATCCTTGTTTCAAAAAATAAACCACACATATCATCAACATAGCGTTCATCCACACTATGGTGTGATATCCTAGCATACATGTGCTCATTGTCAATTTCATTGACAATTTCATATTTACCAAATTCATCAGTTGTAGATGGATTCACCAATGCACATATGAATTTGCATTCATCATCCACGTCTGTTTCATCGAAGTGGGATTCACCATCATCCACACCATCCACATTACATTGTATTTTTTGAGCATTGATATGCTCATGCTCTGCTTCACATACGGAGGCTTTAACTTCTCTCTTTGTAATTTCCGTTGCATCTTCTTCATCCATATGCATGCTTTCATATTAGGTTTCACCATCATCTTTACCATCCACATTAGAGTGGAGTGCTTAAGCATTGATATGCTCTTTCTCTGCTTCACATACAGAGGCTTCATATTCTCTCTTTGCAATACTTGTTTTATAGTATTCACGACCATCTTCCACTTTTGAGTGGGATTCTCCAATCTGTGTTCTCCTCTCAGAGTCTTACTCATCTACTCTCAGATCTCCGGCTAACTCAACAATATGTGACACATCTTGCTACTGCATGTCACTCCGCCTTGCACGAAATTATTCTTTCAAGATCTTCCATGCTTCCTTGGAAATTGTAGCTTTTTCTACCTTGAACATAGTCGTTTCATCCATTTCTTGTTGAATGAAACTCAAATATAGGGCATCCTTAAACTTAGGAGGTGTTAGAAAATCCACACTACACCAATCAACCTCAATTTCATATTTTTCTGCTGCTAGAATTCTCAGTTCCTTCGTTGCGTCCTGAACCTCTATAAACACGACAACACTCTTTGCCTCTTCTTTTCGATCTATTTTCTTTGTTTCCTTCAGTCGCACTTTGTGACCCATGAATTCTTTCATTCCTCTATATTATAGTGGCTTTCATGATTACATGAGGCTATCTTCCATATTGCCCAAAAAAATATGATTTTTAATATGCACCCCTATAAGGCACAATCTTCACCCAAAAACATGTCATGTTTGACAAAATCCCAGATAATTTTTGTAAAGTGGAAAACTTTGCAAAGCCCTAAATTCCTGTTCAATAAAAAGCACTTTTTTTTGTTTAAATCCCATGCACCTTCGGTAAAAAAAAACCTTTAACCAAAATCCTCTTTATAATATTCAATCATAAAACAAACTTCAAAAAAAATTATTTTCAAATCTCCTTAAAAAAAAAGGAATACTTCACTAGGGGAGGGAGGCCAGTAGTTGTGTGGCCTCCCTACATGGCTGATTTTTTACACTTGGCGAGAATATTTAGCAGTACGACCACCTACCAGAACATGCCTCCATGTGGTCTCTCCCACGTCGTGGGCCCAACCTTCCATTTACCCCCCATTTACCTATCTCAACACACGGATTAGGGTTAACTCATTGTACCTCTGTTCATTTTTTTTTAGGTAGTTCCGGTCGATGCTACCATTATGGGATTAGTCCTATTGTCTAGGACTATGTCTTTTTTCGTGGTCACTGCAAGGGGCTCGGTTGGATTCCGTGCAAGTCATTCTCTCCTTTCTTGCCTGATTTTATGTGTGAATTGGTCGTAATATAGCCTCGTCAGGTCTAATAAATCATCCTCCTGCTCTTCTGGGATGTCGAGTTTCGAGAGTGGGAGGTGTACACTTATCATGGGAGTTGCTGGGGACACCTCAATATAAGGTGGATCTGCTTGTTCCCTAGTCTTCGAGGGTGGTGTCTTGCTTCTCTCTGCCTCTTTGGATGTGCCTTCCTATAACTTCTGATTTTCTTCTTCTGTTCTCTTATTTTTGGCTTCTTCTTTATTTTTTCCTCCTTCAACCTGTGCTCACTGCTCAGCCTCCTTATTTTTTTGTTCTTCATCTTCCTTCTTCTTGCGGGCCTCTTTTGCCTGCTTCTTCTTATGCTCTACTCTCTGCTGCTTCTTCTATTGTTCTTCAGTCTGCTTCTTCTGCTTCTCTTCTTCCTATTTCCGTGCCAAGGTATCTTGGGTCCTTTTGAGTTCTTCCTCTCTTAGTTTCTTCTCGGCCTCTTTATGCGCTTTGGCCTCTTTGTCACTCCTTTCTTGTTGATATTTAGGAGGATTACTACCCATAGTATTCTTTGGCCTTTTAGATTTGGAAGACAATGCTCCTCCTACCGGATCCTTCCCTTTCAAAGCGTCAGCCCTTTATTCTAGAGTTTGGTCGCCACCTTGATATCCATTGAGGTCGGTCGATTCCTCACGAGCGGCTTCTCGATCTGCATTGTACCAGTTTCTAGTATGTTCCTCCATAGGGAATTATGTGTGTTTATAGTTCCAGTTAAACTTGGCCTGCTTGCAATGTGCACGGATGACTCTTTTAGGATCATAATATGTATGGGCGAGGGTCATGAAGTGAAAAATTTTGATTTCTTCCGCCTCTACTTCCACTTCCTTGAAATCTTTGACAGTGTAGGCACCGATAGAAAGTGGTAGAGTAGGCCATGGCTTCTTTTTTCCTTTTCTAAGGGTCTTGGAGAACCCACTTTTCATTTCATATCACACCTCTTGTAGAGCAATATGTCAGTGACATACTTGGGTAGTGCATGAGGTGCCTTGAGCGATCCGAAGACCCTGACAAAAGTACTCTCTGGGATGGGGAACCAGTTGGCTACCCTAGTTACTGTCTCCATAGCCCGACTGGACATGCAGGGGGCATCTTTACCAAAGAGATGTTGGTATAAGAGTGCAGGGATGAATTTTTCTGAGATGGATTCCATATCTTTCTTGTGCCTAGTAGCCCAAAACATGTTCAATGCTTTGCGAATGGGCCCACTGTGCTTCTCATCCTAGTTGTGTGACCATTCCTCAAAATTGCACCGCACGCACACTGCATCTAAGAGGTAGGAGTCCATGTATAATTCTGATGTGCATCCTTCTTCTGGTACCTGGGCCACTGATATGTTCTCTTTGAGGGACGATATTACTAGGTAAGCCCAGTTGAAACGATTATCGTACGAGGTGATCACATACATGAGTGGGACCCATGTTCCATTAAAGGTAGTGGTGTCCTTCCTGCCATACATTATGCACATCATTGCTGCTACGAGCTTGTGTACCATTCTAAGGCCATCAGTTTTGTATTCATGGTCCTTCTTCCCTTTGAACTTCTCAAGATCCTCACACCAACCCTTCAAGATTTCTGGTAGTGGTACTTCATCTATGGCGACCCATTCGGCATTGAAGGATTCCTCCCTAGTGGGGAGTGAATAGTATACTTCTGTGTCCTTTCCAATCATATTGGAAAAATTATTCCCTGAGTGGTCTCGGATGACCCAGAACTTGGAATCAACCTTTTGGAGGATCCATTCAACTACTTTTGTGCATGGTAGGATTGGTGGATGAGCGCCTACGTATTGAAGCTTGGACCTTTTGACTTTAGTGTATACTTTTCGGTCTGTGAGATCCTCTAGGAATTCTGGCTTTGTGAATTCCTCGTAAACTTGATACCATGTCATCTTATCTCCTTTCTCGAAGACACAGGTGGTGTCTCCATAGATAGGGGGTGGCGGAGGAGGCATGTCCTCTCCTGATAACTCTATCTTTGGGCTTTTGTATTTCGTTCGAACTACTGGAGGCCCCATATCGCTTGAGGCCAAAGAGATGGAAACACACTAAAGCTCAACTTCAATATCCCTTGGCATGTTCAGAAAACAGTCCCACGATAAGACAAACGACATGATAATAAAATATAACGGGGCTGACTAGACCTATTAATGATTTGGTTTCTTAGGCTAGATTGCTACAACCTCTATTGGTCTCTATATCTAGGATTAGGGAGGTTTGCGACTTGGAAACTTAGCAACAAGGTCAGATGGTCGCAAGGTCATGCTTGCATGAATGATCCCAACTTTGCGACTTTGTGACCTGGTGACCTGTGACCAGGTCGCAAGGTCATCAGGTCGCAAAGTTGTGATCATGTGGTCAGTTGATGATTTGCGACCTCATGACTTTGCGACTCAGCGACCAGGTCACGAGGTTGTGAAGTCGTAAGGTCGTGGGGTCACATGGTCGCATTAGGGATTTCTGAGGGAAACTAAGTGATCACGACCCACAGGGAAAAATATGAAATAAGGGGAAAACTCCAAGGGAGATGGGAAAACCAGAGTTTAGTGTCCCCCAGAAGGCCAAAGACGGATGCCTGTGATAACTTGAGGAAAAGGAAAGGTTAAAAAAGGGGCAGGCATAATGGATTTAGCACAAGTGAAGAAAAACCTTAGCTGGAGTGATGGTGAGGGCTAAGGTTTCAAATGAATGGGATCAAGGGAAATTAATAACCCAGGGCTGGGGCTAGTAAGGCAACAGCAAAATGAAAAGGAAACAGCAGGAGGATTATGGAAATTACCCTAGAAAAATCGCGCTCTGATTGGCTTGTCAGACATCTCGTTTGCTCCATTGCATAGGTAAAATGTGACTTATGAGACCCTTTTATTTATAAATGGGTCGCACATGTGGTCATTAATGGGGGTCAGAAAGTCGCAAATCTAGGCTAGTCAAGCAAGGATGCAACCTTGCAACCTGGCAACCTGGAGGTCACAAGGTCGCATAGTTGTAAATGTGTATTTTTTATCAGGATCGTGACCTTGTGACCTGACGACCCAGAGGCCTCAAGATCGCAAGGTCAAGTAGTCATGAATATGCATTTTTATAAATATTTGTGTCCTTGCGACCTAGCGACCTGGAGGTTACTAGGTTGCGTGGTCACAACTTTCTGAAATTTGCAAAAGGGGGAGCTTTGCGACTTTGCGACCAACTTGGAAAAGTTGAAGTCATGAATTTGTTATAGATAAATCTTCTTCAAAGGGACCCTTTTCAAGGTTCATGGTTAAGGGTGAGACAAAATTAACTTAATTAAAGTGGTTAGGGGCTCTGAAATTTAGAATGGGTGTTAAATTTCAGAGGGTGTTGTAGCGGATACTAAAAATGGCAATTCACTGGTAGAATCCAGAATCTTTGTCTGCGCTTAATATTCAAGGGGGGCGGGAGGGCCTAGCAGGTGTTTCATTTCACTTTCGTGGGTCCCACTATTCTCATCTTCGACCCTCGCATGTTTTCTTCACTCGTTTGCACTACGCGGAACGCTTATTCACTGTGATTTTATTTCTAGAGACCGGACAGGAGGGGTTCGAGTAATCTTATGGGCTTTAAAGGATTCGATATAGATATTTGGTACCCTTTTGTTGCTCCACTACAAGCGAGCTAGGTGACCCTGGTGGAGTCATTGCTTAGGATTCACAGACGTTGATCCGTTGCCAGCGAGCCTGGTCAGTACCATGGAGGAGTCGTTGCATCACATGTCTGCACAGGAAGCCTTTCTCGATCCTTTACCCTTTATTTCATGTGCTAATAGCACTTATTTGAATGTGATCAAGGCACTTATTTGAATGTACTGAATGCACTTATTTGTATGTGGAAAGTACTGCATGGGCGGATGAGGGATCCCGACTTATGTTACTTGCAAGAGATGTTTCTCCTGGTCTGTATTTGGGAACCTTTCGGTTTTCACGAATATCCTTTTTTCATCTTAGGTTAGCTCTTTTCCCCTTCCATCCAGTGATTTATTTCACCAAAACTTCCTTTTTAACAACAGTTTCCGAGTTAGTGCACAGGGTTAGTTGTTTGCACTTGAGTCCTAGGATTTGGTCGTGTTTCCCCACAGGGTGTCTATCATAGGTAAACTTGGGCCATTTTGTGTTTCAAGGCCGATTCTTAATAGGAAGAGATTCCGGTACAGCCTACCTATGTTGGTCCTTCGACTTGAGGCACCTGGGGAATGAAGCTCTGAGAGCTTTCTCAAGGCAAGTTGTTTATTGAAACAACACAAAACAAAAGAATAAACAAGAGTAGTAAATAAAAGGGAGAAAAACTATGGTACAAAGTATGGTGACACCCCAGGGCTGTAAGGTGAAGTAGTTGTTGTGAAGGTAAATCCCCTCTGCAAATAGAGGCGATCCCTCTAGCCCTAGAGTGTGTCTAGAAACAAGGGAACATATTAATCCTTTGACTCCTAGTTTATGAATGAAACTAAGTTGGGATAAATGACCTACCTTTGTTCCAACGCTCTTATCATAGCTTTTGGTAGCGGTCTCCTGATCTTCATCTTCACACGTCACAGTCCTTTAGAGGTAATATCTGTGTACTTGCACAAGGATCAAAGAATGATGACAGAATACGAAAACATGTTTGCATTCACAACTATTCGATTGGTCAAGGAGAATCAAACATATTGAATAGGATTAAACATATCAAACGCAATATGGGTACTAAAAAACCAATCATGTATTAATAAGTAGAGAGAAGAAGTTTACAACCAAAAGAGCCTTGACACTGCAGCCTCCTTCGACGGGTCTAGTCAAGTGTGTCTCAAGCATTCGTCGGGGATTATACTTGGTGAAGCAATGAGTCTATACTCTCTCTGGACAATGGATTCCTCTCTGCTTTACTCGCACACTTGGTATAGTAAGGATTGTTCAGCTAGCTGCAACTATGTGAGAAGGATGTATCTATAGGAGAGGAGGAGGTGGTTTGGGATCCCTCATAAGGTGGAAGGGAGGCCTTATCCTTTGAGAAGTTTCTCAAATTTAGGAAACAAGAATGAAAATGAAGGAATTTGGCATTATTTAGTCAAACAAACCATGATGACTCCACTCATGAAGTGGTTGGGAATGGAAACTTCGCTTCTATTTTTAAAAAAATTCCAAAAACAACTTGATGTGGGAAGTCCACTGAGACAGAGCACCAATGGGTGTGAGGCCCAGTGCTAATTTCTCTATGGGTGCGAGGCCATAACTACCTACTAGCGCCGACCCAAAATTATGTGTTTTTGAGAGCCCGTTCCAAGAATGGTCAATAGAGGAAATTTTCTTCTCATGGCAAGGGATGAAATGACACATTTTGCAAGGTAAGAAAATACACAGAAGTCACTTAAATGGTCCTCCAATGTTCTGGATGGGGATTGTAGGGACGGTGAAAAAATTATGTGTAATATATTCCCCCTAAATCATGAGGTATAAGAGAGAGGGAGGAGTGAAATGATTTACGAGAACGTTTTCAAACTAAAAAACATCGTCGGAAGACCTACAAGTAAAAGTACAACTGATATCTCTGATACATGAATATGTGGCATGGTTGCAACCATCCATAAAAGAGTACATATAAAAGTGAGATCTAAGGTATGCACGCAGCCATCCAGCAAGAAGGATGAAGAAATAGACTCAGGTATGGTCGTAGCCATCCAATCAAAAGAGTCATGCAAATAGTCATGATAAACCAAACATATCTCGCAGCCTAGATTTCATCAGACAAAACCCAGGGTCTTGTGCTCCATCTTGGCCCGAACAAGTACAAATTCAAGCATGCGAATAAGTGAGCTTAATTCAAACATGCAAGAAAGTCACCTGATTACCAGCCAGTGATGAAAGTTGTTAACAAGCACGAGAGAAACCACCAATAATGACAATGGCCCTCAAGGTACAACTAGTACAATCCACAGAGTGTGGATAGTGAGCTGGAATCAAACACCCACAGAATCACTTGATCGAAGGCCAATTATGAGTACTTGTCATCGAATGCGAAGAACTTGCAATTGAGGCATGCAAGCTCAAAGGTACCTGAATGGCGTCTCTAGATCAGCTTCCTGGATAATGAGCTGAAGTCAATAGGAAGTGACATGGTTGAAGGAGGACCATAATTTTTCCCACATCATCGACACAAGACAGAGGAATAAGATGATAGTGAATCAAGACCAAAAAGAGGATGAGAGGTTGAAAACTGTAGAAGGAAACTTCTCTTGAATTTATCGGCAACACGACTCCAGAATTTGGCAGTATTTGACATCAAGGGATCTGAGGTCATGATGACGTGGAAAACTGCAGATGAGAGGCCAAAACAGATTACCCAAACCCATGGAGACAAAAATGGAGAAATGAGATGTCCCCACCCCGACACGAATGCAGATGAGTGTCATGTTCAAGAGCAACATACTTCCGATGTGACTGAGAACTGGCTCCATTTTCCCCCACCATTGCTGGTGAGTACTCCAATTATTTTTGGAAAACAAGCTTGAAGGGGATAGCATATGCTTGTCATATAATTTTTTCCGTCAGACAAATCCATCCTAGTACATTTTACGAGCCCTAGGAAGGCGGAAGTCGGTTACGTCATGGTGACGGCTTCCGATGTCATATATATTTAACGAGTCTGAAAAAGGAAGAACTCGACATCTTTTCATGTTTAGAGAGTTTGAAAAGAAGCAGAAAAGAAAACTCCAGCAAGTCCCTTTTCGTAGGCAGTCTCACAGATCTGAAAAGGTAGCAAAATATGTCTGAGAGAACCTCTTAGTCACAATTGGCTAAGGTATACCTTTTTCATAAATAATCTATCCCATCCCAAAAAAGGGGTAAACATATACTGGGTAGATATAGTTTTGCAATCTTTAAGAAGTTCAAAAAAGCAAGAGTCTCAAAAATCTTTTTAGTTTTTGAGAGTCAGAAAAGAGCTGAAAGATGACTCCAAGAGGTGAATTTTTCGTGTTTTTACTGAGTTCGAAAAAGTATAAAAGACAACTCGTCACTTCATCGTCGTCATGTTGAGGACCTGTTGCTGCACAAGAGACACACATAAAACCCATTTTTCGAAATAAAATAGCAAAATAATCGAAAAATGTGCTCAAAAACCTAATTATGGTTCTAAAAAGTTTAAAAAATGCCAAAAATAGTAAAATCAAATTACTTTTTACTTTTACCTCTTGTGAGCAATTTTTACCTTTTTCATTGTGATTTTGCGGAGCTGACAGCAGACAATTTAGAAGGCCAATCACAAATTTGACTTTTCTAGGTAAGAGCTCATGTCCTTGCCTGCACTTTGATATAAATTTCATTGCCTGCAATCCATTTTTTAGATCTATGGAGGGGTTTTGTTCAAATTAGGGTGTGGCTGTCGGCGCGGGTTTCATGAACAGACTCGTGCCAACCTACCTTGAATCCAAACGAGGGCGCACCACTTAGCATGACGATTTTTTAAATAGTTGCAGCAACCACGACCACAAATTTTAAGCTTTGAATTCAACTAATGGCCCGTTCCAAACACTTAAATTGGAAACAATTTGGCATTTGACAACCACGTTGATGTTTTTGCAGGCGTGAAAGAGCAAAATGGTGATCGAATGGAAGGAAAGAGAACATAGTGAAGAAGATGAGCAAACCTTGGGAAATGTAAGATGCATGGACGCTCTCAGGGAGTGAGGGCTCAAAAAATTCTTCATGGCACCATGTCTCCGAGCTCAACCAAATCTATTATAGTACCTTATCAATGTATGGGACATTGATTAGGAAAGATTCATAATCTACGATCAAGAACTAGAGATTGAGGTCTTGGATGTTACTTCATAATTGGATTGTCACAGAGGGGGGAAATACTAATCCTGACAGGTACCTGGCCCACAATGGAAAACATGAGCATGGTTATAGGAAGAGTGTGCCAAGGGGCAAGGAAGGGGTCCAAAAGTGGAAAGGTGGATATCCAAACCATTCCTTATTTGGCACTAAAAGTAGTGTTGCACACCATCACGCAAGCTGCTGGATCTCAGGCTCCGCATGAGGCCACAAAAACACAGTTACTTCTTGCATTATATTGTATGGCACCAGCTCTCTACAACTGGGAAGAGGTGGTAACTATCAACATGAAACTCCAGTTGAAAAAATGTAAGAATGGGAAGCTGAAATAGTTCAGCTACGGGTCCATCTTGGTACCATTCATCTTGGAACAGTTACCAATTTTCCAACATCAAGAAGTTATAGTTCCTACACCACCAGCCCAGGAGTCATGGATGGTCCGTTGGGCGGCTTTGATGCCAAGATCAGGAGGTGGTCAATAGATTTCCTGGAGACTGGAGTTCTTTGAGTGGCTCCGAAGACAACTTATTGTCGTGGAAGAATGAACCTATTCTAGCACAGACTTTACAGGAGATCCGGATCTACCACTCCCAGCAGGAGAGGATTGGGACGAAGCTTTGGGTAAGAATCATTATTTGATTTCGATAATTATTATGATTTTTTTGATTATGTATGTTCTGATGTTAATCCATGTATTTTCAGATGTCAACCCAGAAAGACCTACAAGAATGTCTCCAATATCACGGAGGATTCCTCGTGATTTTGATGTGGCCCCTCATGATGAGAGAAGCAAGGAGGAGGAAATCGTACGCAACCTGGAGGGACTCTCCAATGGAATCCCTGACTATGCGATATTTGATGATGTTCCTCGTGCATACCAGAGACACACTACAGGGGTGTCGAACCATGTTCACTGCTTATTGAGGTGGCTCGTGCGGGCAATGAAATGCTACCATGAGAATCACGCCAACTAGACACCTAGGATTTTATTTCTGCATATATTTTTTTAGAGACATGATGTCTCGAGATGTAACTGCAACATACATATTTTTTGAACTTATGATGCACGTGGATGCAAACACTTGATATATATATATGCCTATTTTCATGTATGAATCTGATCATGTAATGATGACTTTTTACAAATTACGCAAATGTCTATCCAATACAATATTGGCTACTGTATCAGTTAACGCATTCATTCGTCTAGGAATATGTTGATATGTAATGTAATCATAATGTCTTTCTAGTAAATGAACGTGTAAGTAAAACCTTAAGAGTTTGAGGATTTCTAACAAAATAATTCCCATTAAGCTGAAGAACGACAAGCTTAGAATCTAGGTTAACGATCAATGCACGAATGTCAAGAGCAATGGCCTCAGTTAAGAGTTTAATGACAACACAATATTCAGTGACATTGTTTGTGGTTCGTCCTAGACAAATACCTTGAAGACATACCAACTCACTAGTAGGATTATAAATCACCCAGGCTGTAGAAGGCGGATTCTGGGTACTACGGGATGCACCATCCGTGAAACCGACATAAGGAGTAATAGACATCTGCACAATAAGAAACAATACAATAAGAAGGAAAACTGCTCGAAAAACACACCAAGCCAAAAATTGTACAAAAATTAAAAAACACCTATGTACAAAAAAAACATGCACGAAAGACTCATGCATAGTACTTTTTGAGATACAACCCATTTCTGGGATGATCCAAAGGATAACCTTCATAATCAATTAGCTCATAAGCCCCATTCTACAAAACGCGCTTAACAATGTAGGGCCCATGCCACATGGATTGGAATTTTCTGCCCCCAGCTTATTATGAGCTTAGTCGTACAGGAGGACAAGGTCTCCTTCTATAAAGGAACAAGGGGAAACTGACTGGTCAAAATGAGCTTTGACCTGCTTCTTCTGTGCTTCTCTGACAAGAGTAGCAAAGTGGCGAGTTTCATCAATCCTCTCTAAATACAAAAGATGCTCTTCTTCTGGTGAAGTATTAGGCAGCAATTTAACAATTATCTTGAGAGAAGGGATTTCACATTCAATCGGAAGAGTAGCTTCCATACGATAGACAAGCTATAATGGAGTGAATCCAGTTGCATCCTTCATTGAGGTTCAGTAAGCCCAGAGAGCTGAAAACAACATGAGATACTAGTTTGACTTGTGCATCCCAATTGTACGTTGAAGCATAGTAACTAGAAACTTGTTCACAGCTTCAACCTGGCCATTGGCCTGAGGGTACTACGACGTTGAGCTGTCGTGATGCAGACCCAACTTAGAAGTCAACTAATCTATCATGTAATGATGAAAATGAAAACCATGATCGATAACAATGGCTTGAGGGACACCAAACCTAGTAATTACATGATTGAATAGAAATTGTGCACCTGTCTTACCATCAGCTGTAAGGGTAGGCATTGATTCGACCCATTTTGCGAAGTAATCAACGGCTACGATAACATAAGCATGCTCCCCAGGCAAGTGAGGGTTACACGTCATAAAATTGATGCCCCAATTTGCAAAGGGACCAACGGTAATGACATGATGAAGATGTGTGGGTGGTGCACGCATCTTGCGTTGATAAATCTGGAAATTGTGACACTTACGGACAACAACAATGTAGTCTTTAAAGATGGTGGGCTAGAAATATCCAGCACAAAGAATATTCTGTGCAATAGCGTATCTAGACATGTGACTGCCAGAGGCGCCAAAGTGGTAACCATTAAGGATCTTTTCAGCCTCCTCGAGATTCAAACACCAGCGGAGAATGGAATCAACTTCGATGAGGTAGAGAGTATCTCTGACTATGCGATAATGTTGTGAATGATGGCAGATGCGTCGATGAGCATCCTTCGTCAACTCAGATCGGAAGGCGTAGGTCTAAATATATACGATGATATCACCATGCCAAGGATCAAGGGTGCTAATAAGAAAAAGTGTGTCGTCCAGAATGCGTTCCTCGAAACCAGATGGAACAGAATCAGAAGGGAGAGAGCAAATCAAATCAGTGAAAATCAATGATTTCTTTGATTTTGCTATAGTAAACTCCAAATCGAACTCTTGGAGGATAAAAATCCACTTTGAATATTTTCCCCCCAGCAATTGACGAGTCAATATGTAATTCATGGGGTTGCAATCAGAAATCACGGTCACTGTGCCTAACAGAATATAGTGACGAAAACGTTGAACAACTTGAATAGCAACCAATGCCAACTTCTCGACATGTGCATAGCGCGTTTCTAGATTGAGAAGATTGCGACTCAAATAGTAAATGAGGTCTTTGTCACAATCATCATCATCTTGTACCAGAACCGCAATAGTGCTAAATGTGGCAGCCAAATAGAGGGAGTAATCGCAATGAGAATTGGGAGGACGCAACAAAGGAGCATTTATCAACAATGTCTTTAGTGCATCAAAGGATTTTCGGGTGATCTCATCCCAGAGGAACGAGACCCCTTTCTTAAGTAATCATGTAAATCCTTTGGCCACTTTAGCATATTTTGGTATAAAACAGCGCAAGAGGTTAGCTTTCCCTTGCATAATTTGTAGCTGATGTAAAGAGGAAGGAGAGGGGAGATTAACAATAGCTTCAAATTTGAGGGGATCGAGATGAATTTCATATTTAGAGATGATAAACCCTAAGAGCCTACCAGATTTAACGCAGAAGACACACTTATGTAGATTGAGTTGAACATTATTGCATCGACAGCAAAGAAATATTTGACGGAGATGATCCAAGTGGTCTTTACGCTTAGTCGAATGAGCCAAAAGGTTATCCAGATAATGTTGAACAATGCACTTAATATCATGGAATTCATATTACATTTCTCATTGAAATGTAGCCCAGCATTTTTAAGACAAAAAGAGAGCTTCTTATAGTCGAAAGTACCCCAAGGATAGATACAGGCGGTCTTGTGTTGATCGGTCGGAAGAATATTAATCTGGTTGTACCCAAAAAACCCATCCATAAGGGGAAATATCTCATTCCTAGCACAGTCATCAATGATATGATCAGTAAAAGGAGTGGGGTAATTATCCTTAGGGCACGCACGGTTGATATCACGATAATCTACACAGACCCAAATAGTACCCTGTTTCTTATCCACAGTAACAATATTAGAAACCCATTCTATCAAGGGAATCAGATAAATAAAATCAGCTCTAAGAAGTTTTTCAACTTCTCCTTTAATAACAACCGTCTTTCTAGGGTGCACAGGACGAAGACGTTGGCAAATAGGCTTCGCACTAGGATAAGTAGGAATCTCATGCACAACTATACTCAGATCGATGGCGGGCATTTCTTCGTAAGACCAAGAAAAAACGTTGCGAAACTCACGAAAGGGACTAGTATAGACCTTGATCTCATCAGGAGAACAGGCCACCCCAATGTGGATGTTCTTGACAACCCCCGTTTTGACGAAGATGTCGATAGGAATATTTTTTGTAATGTTTCCCAAGTTACCTTCTGCAAAGACTTTGTGTGTCAAGATAGGCGTTCGAAGCAGATGAGAAGGAACTTGAGAAGAGAACTTCTTGAGACAAGTAGACACGGCCCCAAGGCCAGGCATGAAAGAGGAAAGATGATGACTATCATCCCAAGGAGGATCCTCAAGAGACATAGTTTCCACGATGGCCTCATCGGTGGGAAATATCTCATTTAAGGGATTGGGCGAATCCGAATCACCGAGCCAAGGGGATTGAGAATAAGTATCAAGAGACATACTCAAAGGAGCATGATCAAAGGGAGGAGGAGTCGAAGCCGAAATAAGTTCAAAATAATCAATCTCTATTGGACTTAACGGCATCGAGTCACCAAACAAATCAATCTGGTCAGGTGAAGGGATGATCCACGGATAAGAAGACCGAGAGATCATGTTAAATTGAGAAGTATTGGGTGGAGGAAGACGAAAAAGACCCATGAGGATAGGATATTTAAAAATACCCGACCCTATGCTCTCATAAGGCATATGAATACGATCTACATATGGGACGTTGCTCTCGGAAGATGAAGAACTGAAAAAGGTCAACTAATCGATAGTGATGATCTTTCCTTCGTGCAGAAATCGAAGAACATGAAAGAGAGTGGAAGGAATGCACAGCCTGGTATGAGTCCAACTGCAACCGAGGAGAACATTATACTTGAGCTTGGCGTCAATGAATTCAACTTTGATGTTAACCATTTTTCCTTCTAACGTAATAGGTAAACTAATGAGAACACCGGGAGGGCGAGATTCTCTTCCATCGAAAGCTTCTAAAGCGTTTGGAGATGAATTAAGAGTTAGTGAACCAATGGCTTTCCATCAGGCAGATGAAATGACGCACGTAGATTCACCCTCGTCGACAACTGCTTGATGGATATTCTTTCCATTAATCCCAACTTGAATGATCAGTGCAAGCTAGTGAGAGAGACGTGGGACGAAATTCTCCAAATCAAAAGTGATACGGCTCGAATCGGCAGGATCAAGCCCTCTGATAGAAGATAACAAAGCCTTCCATTGAGATAGACAAATATGAAGTACCTCTAATGTAGACATAGCAGATGGCGCCTGAGCCAAATCCTCAACAATACTGTAATGATGAGTAACACAGGAGTTAGGGTTGTAAGAAGACTTACGGAGTACACCTTTGGAAGGTGGTTGTACAATGGGCTCAGTATTGGGCGTTTCAATCTGAAGAGGTCCAGAAGCAGGCAAGGGAGGAAGACCATCAACAATTTCCTTCCCTGTGGTCTAACGCGGTTCGGTATAATATTTCGATCGGGTAGCAATAGAAACGGATGCAGGAGCGTTCATCATCAAAACATGAGAGCCAAATGGGGCAGAGGAGTGAGGTTGCTCTACCAACTAAGTTTGTTGTGATGGAAATGGTTCTTTAAGAATGGTCGAATTTCCCTGGGCTCTCTTGAGCAATCGACTCACCTTGGCCCATCCGAGAGAGTCCTTGGTGTAATTCTCTTTGTCACAAATCAAACAAGGGTACTTTGGTTTACGTTGCGAACCATAATCAACACGAGATTTCTGAGAATCCTATTTCGGGGTATCAGCTTTGGCCTTACCTTTACCCTTCCTCTTACCCTTGGAAGTTTTATCCGCGGGATTGGACTAGATGGCATTCATTTCCGTAGTTTTACCAGAATTCAGGGGTGGCTGAGAAGCAGTATCATTTGAAGAAGTAGATTTTTGCTTCGCAGGATTTGGAGAAGACTTGAGAGAAGTATGAGACGCATAACCTATGATACCGTCGAAGGATGGCGTCGCTGGTGCTTTGGAAGTTCCAGGTCGAGGGGCATTGGGCAAGATTTCATACAACATGTCGGACTAAGAGTACACAAGATCAAGGTATTGGGCATGGGAAATGGGTTGTTCCTTAGTAACGCATGCCCCCATAGCAATGTCCTTAGCAATCGGAGCAATGAAGGAGGTAGTGAACCAATCAGTTAGAAGTTGATCAGGAATCTCAAACTTGATCAGATGACGACGACGCCTCCATTCATGAATATGATCAGAGATATGAGTAGCTCGATCTTTCTTAAAGTATGTGAGGAGGTGTGCCCTAGTTTCATACCGAACTGGTAACTAGAAGTGCGTGAGAAATGCCATGGCTAAAGAGTTGAAATCTTGGAAGACGTCGCGGGATAATTCATTGTACCACTTGGCAGCGATACCAGTGAGAGTTCGTTTGAAAATATGTAATCGAATGGAATCGTCAACCCAAAAGTTAGAGGAACACCAAAGATGGTATTTCATAACATGTGCTTGGGGGTTTCTCTGGAATTGCCCTAAAATTTGGGACAATCGCCAGGAATTTTGGTCAAAATTAGAGGCCAATATGGATTATGAAGGATAGGATCGTTTGTCAACTTCAACACATCAGGAAATTCCAATGTAGAAAGGAAAGGTAATTGAGGATTGAAAGGCGATGCAGGTCATTGATAAAGACCACTGTTAGGATTCCACCCCAGTTGAGAGAAATTTTTCCCCCATATGTTTTGTCCTGGAGGATTCTATCCATAGGGGTTGTAAGCCCGATAATTCTACCCATACACAGGTTGAGGACCAAGATATTTATTTTGAGCATACCACTAAGGTCCTGTCTGAGCAACATATGGATTTTTTTGTGGAATGTAAGCAGTGCCTTGATGTGAATTATACAACACTTGAGTTTGACCTTGAGAAACATACGCAGTGCCCTGAGGTGCATTGTATACTATCTAGGATTGACCTTGAGGGATGTAAGTAATGCCTTGGGGCACACTATATACCAACTGAGATTGACCTTGAGGTATGTAAGTGGCGCCTTGGGGTTGAACAAGTTTCCCCTGGGGTGCAGCTTGACTTGGATACTGTGGTTGGATAGGCTATGCCTTCGAAGTAGGTTGGCCTTGATGCTAAGAGCCAGTGGGTTGCCCTTGTGGAGAAGGTTGGCCCGATGGCTAGGATGGGCTAGGTTTCCCCCGAAAACCAGGTTGACCTCACGTAGGACCATAGGGTTGTCCTTGTTATACAAAAGTTTGGCCTTGCTGAACATAAGGCTGGTGTTGTTGCACAAAAGGGTCCCTGTTTCTGATAGATTTACCCCTTGTGAACATAAGATGTACCTTGTTGAACCTGAGGTTGACCAGCAGGACCGTAGGGTTGTCCTTGCTGGACCGAAGGTTGTCCCTGTAAGGGTTTTCTTTGCGGACCATAAGGTTGTCCCTGTGGACCAGAGGTTTTTCCCTGTTGGACCGAAGATCGTCCCTATAAGAGTTCTCCTTGTGGACCATAGGGTTGTCCCGGTTAGTATATGGTCTAATTCGGATCAATCAGAGGCAAATAGATGGGATTACCATACACGTCAAAATTATGCGGAGGATCACTAGAAGTTGGAAGCAGCTGAGAACCCTGAGGAGCGGAATTATGTTGTTGAATGGCCAATAGACACTCATCGAATTTCAAACCTCCAGGAATGGAAGTAGAATCCATAGGCGCACTACTAGCAGGTTGGGTTCCTAAAACGTGAGGCTGTGATCCAGTCATGGTGGGTTTGACAGGTATCATGGGATTGATAAAAATGGACCTACGAACAGTAGAAGACGTTGTGGATGACTGAGTCATACTAACAACCGGTGCGGATGAAGCCATAGAAACATTGGGTTAGAGAATAACAGGAGTCACAATCGTCAACATCATAGGAGTTGAGGGTGATGCCCTCGATATCGAGACAAATGAGCCCCCTAAGGGAGTCGATGTATTGGACCATATTAGACTCTGATACAACGATGCAACACCAGAAATGATCTGACCAATGTACGATAACCGCGCAAGAGAGATATCGGTTGTGAGGAAGGTTGACTTGAGACATAAGGAAAGTTCTCCGAAAGGAGTTGATGATCTTCTATAGAGACATAAAGCTCTTCGCTGCTGATAGGACTTGAAGAATACATGTCAAAAAAAGCCATTTTATCATCGAAAATATGACGAGCAGTGGCAAGTAAAGATGGTTCCGAAGTAAGAGGAGGGAACTCTTCCTCATTCCCAAAACTGGACCAAGTTTCCTGAGGCTGCCAATTGATATAAAATGGCTCTTCAAGAGGAGATCGGGTAGCGAGAGGTAAGATACTTGGAAGGATAGATTGCCAGAAATTGATAGACCTAGTGAGCTCAGGTGCTCCCGAAAAAACTTCAGGAGAAGGATTTCCACTAGGAGGAAATGAAGAGGATGATGAAACCAGTGGTTCTGCCACCATGACGTTTTCTCAAAATACGAGGGAATGAGATAGCCAATTCGAGGCTTCAAGACCAAACACTAAGGCATTACTTAAGAACAAGCCAAGGAAATATATTTAATGAGCATGTGATCGTAGGCAATTAATTTTATGGCATTGAAACAAAACTCTGTTGTTTCATGTTTTAAGAGTTGAGAAATAGGAAAAAGGTGACTCTAGTCACTTTTAGGTTGAACGAGCATGAAAGGAAAAGTACTCGGTGATATTTGCAATTTTATAGAGTCACGAAAAGACCAAAATGACTACTTAGGGAATCTAAGCAAGAGGGTGTACCAAGTTTCGTGAAATGCAATATACACCTTGGTGATCAAATGAAAGAGAAATGAACAAGGACTTGACGTATGTGCAAGTAGTATCCCCGAATGTTGTGTTCAATGTATCAGGGTTACAGGACGGTAAACTCGACTTCCTATGGATAAAGGATTGCAACCTATAAGGGTATCCCTTTATATACTTGACGGTATGGGGAGCACAATTCTGTGCTAGCGCTGTCTAAATCCAGATGGTGAACGAAAACTACTAGGTTTAACAATGCCAGAACACGTCATTAGCCTAGACCTCTAGATATATGTGCGTTAGGATTCAATGCTTCCTTAGGTTGATTGTACTCATTTTAAAGTTGATCTTGAATTAATGTTGCGATTTCAAGGCCTTACCAAATGTGATCTCTAATCCTTAATGCACAGCTACATGCAAAAGAAAATCATTCCCATTCAATGAATGCTAGCTAATAGATGGATAGTAGTCTATACCGAAGCAACAATTGATCGAATCACAAGAAAATTTTCACTAATGCGTCTAAGAAAACCAAAGCATAAAATGAAAAACTCTTTCCTTGTTCACTAAAAGCTGCTAATTCAAAATAAGTTTTTTCATTTTCAAACTAAGAGAAAGAATGCAAATTTTGTCTTTCTAGATGAATGAGAAGAAAAATGCGTCGTTGCGCTAAAAAGAAAAATAGACACTAGTTTTGAGGAATTCGAACGTAATGATCTAAAGCAAAGAGGTAAATCCAATTCAAACATCAGGAAAACTCAAAATAGAGATGCATCCCTTTAAGAAAAAAGAGGGCTTTCGAACTAATTTAATGAGCAAAGTAATCTATGATTAAGGTGACCGATCAAGGGCTAAATGAAATCCGATATGATCATTCAACAAACCAAATACACGTAGAACTGAAAGAAAAGCTAAAAAAATCAGTCGACAAACTGAAATGGTAGAGACCAAACTGACTCAAACTCAACTGAGAAGGCTCAGTGAGGAGAGACTCGGACAACTGGTAGGAGACACCTAGAAACCCTAGGATGACAAACTCCACTGATAAGGTGAGGGACAAACAGCTGAGAAGAACGAGACAAGATATTCAAAACAATCCCAGTGGACTAATTGAAAGATGAAAATCCAACCCAAAAGAAAGAAGAACTGACAAATCTTAGGAAAAAAGTCTAAATTTTAACCTACAGGATTCGACGCATCTGCTTAGTTGTAATCCACGCTAAACATAGGTTGGCACACGTGTGACAAAAGCAACATGCGCCAATCAGCGCGACTATTCAAGAAAAAGAAGCGTCGAGCTAGAAAACCATGGGAAAAATAAAAAAACCACATAGCAGAGGTCAAATCTGACACTCTGGGACTGAACAAGATGGATGAAAACAGTTAGACAGGTCAAACAAAGCAGAAAAACAATGAAACGACCAAAGTCGACTCAATAAGAAAAACACTAGATGAACAACGAGAGACGGTGAACACACTGATCCCTAGTATGGTCACCAACTTTTTGTGCAGGTAGATCCCCTCTACAGATAAAGGCGATCCCTCTAGCCCTCAAGTGGGTCTAGCAACAAGGGAACATGCTAATCCTTTGACTCCTAGTTTATGAATGAAATTGAGTTGGGATAGATGACCTGCCTTTTTTCCAACACTCTTGTCATAGCTTGTGACAACGGTCTCCTGATCTTCATCTTCACACGTCACGGTCCTTTAGCGGTAATATCTGTGTACCTTCAGAAGGATCAGAGAACGATGACAGAATGCGAAAACATGTTTGCATTCACAACTATTAGATTCGTCAAGGAGAATCAAATTTATTGCATAGGATTAAACATATAAAACGCAAAATGGGAACAAAAAAATTAGCCATGTATTAATAAGTAGAGAGAAGAATTTTACAACCCAAAGAGCCTTGACGTTTCAGCCTCCTTCGATGGTTCGAGTAAAACGCATCTCAAGCATTCATCGGAAATTAGACTTGGCAAATCAATGAGTCTAGACTCTCTCTAGACAATGGATTCTTCTCTGCTTTACTCTCACACCATCTATAGTAATGACTTTTTAGCTAGCTGCAACTATGTGAGAAGGATGTATTTATAGGAGAGGAGGAGGTGGTTTTGGATCCCTAATAAGGTGGAAGGGAGGCCTTATCCTTTGCGAAGTTGCTCAAATGTAGGAAACAAGAAGCCAAAGGAAGGACTCTGACGTTATTCAGTCGAACAAACCATGATGACTCTGCTCACGAAGTGGTTGGGAATGGAAACTTCGCTTCTATTTTTAAAAAAATTCCAAAAACAGTGCGGAGTGGGCAGTCCATTGAGACAGAGCGCGAATGGGCGCGAGGCCTAGTGCTAATTTCTCTATGGGCGTAAGGCCATAACTATCTACCAACGCCACCCAAAATCATGTGTTTTTGAGAGCCTGTTCTAGGAATTGTCAAGAGAGGAAATGTTCTTCTCATGGCAAGGGATGCAATGACACTTTTTGCAAGTTATGATAATACACAAAAGTCACAGAAATGGTCCTCCAATGTTCGGGATGGGGATTGCAGGGACGGTGACAGAATGTTGTGTAACAGTAGTGTTTGAGGTCATGACCATTTACCGGGAGGACTTATATCCTCCCTTCTAAGGTTTGGAGTCTATATGTGTGTGAACTGACCTTTTCTTTGATCTAGAACGGACCTATCCACAGGGCTTGAAATTTTGTGCATTTTCCCTTATCTTCGTAAGCCTTGTACCATTTGAGGATGAGGTTGCCAACTTTGAAGATATTGTTTCCAGTAGACTTCTCATCGAACCATCATTTTATCCGGCTTTGGTGGATGACAAATTTTTCCCGGGCTTTCAGCCTCTCTTCCTCCAATTTCAACAAAGTGTCTATGCAGGCTTGCAAGGAAGGGCATGGGGTACCATGTGTTTCTTGTGATAGTTGAAGGGCCAGGAGAGAAAGGTTAGGGGGGAAATTTCTTCTTTCTCATAGACCAGGAAAAATGGGGAAGTTCCCAGGGAAGGTTTGGGTGTGACCCGATCAGCCCAGAGGGCTTATGGAGGGTGTTATACTAGTTCCGGTGTTGGGATAGCAAGGTATTTTTTATGATTCGGATAAGGTTTTTGTTGGTTGACTCAGCTAACCCATTCCCTTGTGGGTAGTAGTTGGCGAAATTTTTGAGCACTATACTGTTTTCCAAAGCAAATTCACCTAATTTAAATGACGAAAAATAAATAGCATTATAAAAAACAAGGGAGGTTGGAACACAAAACCTGGTCATGATGTACTAAATGATGAAAGTTATTACCTCTTAATAGTTGATTTGGTGTAATGGTATTGCTTCAACCCACCTCATGAAATAGGTCACGGATGTGAGTATATATTGGTGCTAATTGGAGGAGTCTGGCAAAATTTCCTCGATCACGTCCAGCCCCCATTGCTGGAATGGTCCTTCCACCGTGATGGACTGTAACGTGGCGGAAGATTGGGATTCTATGCTCGAAATTTTTTGACATGAAAGGCACTTCTGAATATAGGCGTGCACGTCCTTAAATAGAGTGGGCCAATAAAAATCAGCTCACATAATCTTGTGAGTTGTTGCATCTCCTACATATTATCTACCGGTTGGGCCTTCATGTAGTTCCTTCAAGACCTGTTGGGCCTCACTATGCTCTAGGCAGCGTAGCAAGACACCTCTGTGATGCTTGCAGAATAGCTTTCCCTGCACCAATTGATAGGATGCAGCCTTTAGCCTTATTTCTCGTTTCTATTAGGTTGTTAATATGGGGTCCATGACACCGCAATCAAGATATTATAGGATATCAACGTACCATGACAGGGTGTTTTGCTTAGGTGTGTTGTCTTCTTAGTACATATATATTTCGTGATCCCAACATTCCTCATCATTTCCCCGCAGGTCTGCGGCTTTAGAAGCCATCCGACATAGCCCTAGCCCTTTGGCAGTGTGTGCAGGCTTGAATTCCATGTCATACTCTTGAAGACATGCCATCTAGTTGCCTCGTCTCTCACCCAAATCCTACTACACGAATAGTGAGCATATCGTTGGGTGAGGTATGAACACTGTGACGTGATTCTTCAAAATGTATGGCTTGAATTGTTTGACCGCCTTATATACTATGTAGGATTTCTTTTCAATATCTGGATAGTTCATATCGGCACCTTGCGGCCCTGCGGTCATGAATGATATGGGCCGCTCGTCATTGTTGCCATATTTCTAAGTGAGGACAGCTGTGAGAGATGAGTCTAAGGCAAAGGTATATAAGATAAAGCCTTTGTTGAAATTCGGGCTATGAAGGGCTAGTGCTTCTGTGATGGCCTGCTTAATATTGTCGAACGCTTATTTATAGAGAGGATTCCATTTAAAATTTTATTTCTTCTTGATCAAGCCTTGCAGAGGTTTCACAATTTATGCGAAGTCTGATTTGAACTTTCGTAGGAAGTTGATTTTTCCCAGAAACAACTGCATGGATTTTTTTCTCCTTGAGGGAGAAATTTGGGTGATGGATTTTTCATGTTCTGGGTCTACTACTATGCCATCCCGGTTATGATGTGGCCCAAGAGATTCCATTCTGAGACTGGGAAGATGCTATTCTTGGGGTTAAGTGATATTCTGTATTTTCAACACCTTTCAAAGATCTGTTTGAGGTGGTGCAAGTGGTCACACTTTTGCTTCGAGAACATGGGGATGTCATCAAGGTAGACCACCACACTTTTTCCATTATCCCCTAGAGGGCGATGTCCATGGCCCTTTGGAAGATTGCCCCAACATTAATTAGGCCAAAGGGCATGCATATAAATGTGAATGTACCCCATTTGGTCCTGAATGTTGTTTTCAGATGATCAGGTTCAGCCACTAGTACTTGGTTGTACCCTGAGAAACCATCCAATAATGAGAACATTTCTAAACCAGATACCATTTGACTAATCTACTCCATGGGAGGCACTGGGTAGTTTTCCTAGTCCAACGATCGGTTCAAATTTCAAAAGTCCACACATAAGCGAATTTCACTAGACTTCTTGCAAATTGGTGCCAAATTTGATACCCACATTTAATGTTGGACTTTGAAGATGATGCGGGCTTCCAGGATTTCCTTCAGTTCCTTTCGGATCATCAGTGCCAGAGTTGGATGCACCTTCCTTAGCTTCTATTGGAAAGGCTTGACTCCTTCCTTCATTGGCATTACGTGCTGGATGATTCGCGTGTCATAATTTTGTAGGTCATCATACGTCCAGGTGAAAACATCTCGGTACTTCTTGAATAGTTCAATAAAGGATTGCCGCTCCTGGGGGGTGCATTTTGTACTGATATTAACGAACTTCTGGTTTGCCTCCGTCCCAAGGTTCACTTGTTGGTACAATAGGGTGGAACTTTACACCTTTGTGTTGGGTGGCCCCCAAAACCGGTTCTGTAGGTCAAATAACTTCTCGAGGGACACGACCCCCTTGGGTATGGGATTCCCCTTGTGCTCCTCCCTTTCCTTTTGTAAGGCCAGATCATGATCTTGTTCCTCAATCACAGCGTTATTGAACACGTCCACATTCAACATGAAATCCAGTACCTGCTAATCATCGTTAAAAACACAAAAATTAGTTACATTATCTGGCACTCCAGGTTTATAAAAAATTTCAATAGAAAACCCATATCTCAATGGGGTAAACCTAGCGGCAACGTTTGCTAACATATTTGTTGTTGCATTATGCATTCTAAGTGCTGACTTAATACTGAAAGCATCAAAAGAAGAAATCAAATGCCATACCTCTTGCTCACATCGTTTAAAATGGGGAGATAGGAAATGAATAGTGGTGCATACCTACCAGGTAATGATTTCAGATGTGTCAATTACCTTCAAGAAACTGACTTTGACGTCGATTACTTTCTTGAGACCCAAGATTAGTGCTCTGTATTCAGACGTATTATTGATGCACTAGAATTCTAACCAGAAAGAGATCAAGAACTTGTTATTTTGGGTATGTATCAAGATACAGTCAGCGCGAGCCTCATCGTGGGTATTGGAACCATTGTACTACAAGGTCGAGATATTGTCTTCAAATTTTTCAAGATCGCATGTGTGCACAAATGGGGTACTCGGGGCAGAGACATTGGGTGGACCCCCTGGTGCAGTGGGGTGGAAAGAAACATACAGGAGTAGCTCTAACTAGGTATCCGGGGTGCCAGGAGACTTAGAGGCTTGATAGCATCTGAAAGTAGCATCTAAGAAGCACATGCCTAGCTCTTCTTACGCAAATCTGATGGGTTCGTTGGTTGTTTCGAGATTAGTCACTGTATGTTTCATGTAAGGTTTGCTCTCGACCTGGATCTGATTATTCCTACCCTTGTATGGGAGCCAAAAGTGGGACCAGTCAGTGGAAAATTATACTTGTAGTTTGCTTCACCAATCTCGGCTTAATAGTAGCCCATAGGTCTCCAGGATATCCACGACAACTATGTCAATGCACTGATGTACCCTGGAAGTCGAGGAGAGATGGATTAGGACGTTATTTAACTCGCCCATGGTGGGGACCTGGGATCTATCCAACTGAATGATCTTGGCGTCGGTCTTCTCAGGACAAATGTTCAATTTTTTTCATACGGACAGGGGCATGACATTTGTGGATGCACCGGAATTGACGAGACAATTGTGGACATTGAAATTGAAGATCTCAAAAGAAAAAAGGAATGGGGTTTGGATCATTGTGAGTTTTTATTGACAGCATTTACAATGGACTGGAGGTTCACCGAGGCTTGGGAGGGTGTGGAGCTTACAGCTTTAGCCATCGAGGCAAGCTTGTTCATCGAGGATGGGCTAGTGAATGCTTTGAGAATCAGGTCACACTAGTTGGATATCCAGGCGAGATCGTAAGGGGATATGTTGGCTCACGTCTTCTTCATGTCTTCGATGATGTTACGGATTCCAGGTGTGAGAGAATTTCCATAGAGGTGCTTGGTGAACTTGACAACAATCTGGCCTTGGGGGTGCCTCGGGCAGCAGTGGGGCTAGATTTTTCAGTGGACGAGGTTGCGGTCTGGTTTTCCGTGTTTAGTGGTAGGATTTTCATCAAGAAAGATTCCCTCTTCTCTTCGAAAGAGTGATCAGCAACTGGCCTTTGCTCCTTAGGCTATAATTTTGAGGGGGTTTGGATTGGGGATCATTGGCTAGACTTGTCTGTGTCACAGGAGGAGGCCTTCCCCATGAATTAATTCAAAGGCAAAGACTGTTGATCCCAGATATTCATTTGTGGGAGATAATTTTTCGTCGTCTGAGCTGGATTATTCTTCTAACTATCTTGTCGTCTGATCTTCAAGGAGCTCATTTACCACAGTGGTCATACTATTAATCCATTGAGGGCAAGTCCTTTCTAAGTGGGAAGCTTGATGAAAAGAGCAGAAATTACCTTTGCCAATCTCTTCTACGTCGAAGTTTGTATTAGGGTTTGGTGGAGGGAGATTAGGCATGAGGTTGTTCTTCCTAAAGAAACGCTTTTGATTTTTTCTACCCAAGGTGGATTCATTGTTCTTCCTCTTCAAATCGGAGACCTTATTCATTAATAACTTTAGGGATTTCACAATGTTCTCGAAATCAAAAGGATCTTTATCCTTTCCCCAGGATTTATGGGCTAAGGGTTATGTTCTCTTCCTGGCCGATCTTTTTTCATCCCATCTATCATGGTCTATCACCCCTATGGAAAGCATGTCTTTCTCAACAGCAAGGGAAGTGGTGTAATTTTCTACTAAGGTGGCTCTAGCCTCGTGCTTCACGAACACGGAAATGTCCCAAGGCAGGGCCCTTGTGTAGTAATCTATGGTGATGGAATCGTCAAGGGCCATGTTCAGGGGAAATTTTTTCAAGATGGTTGCGAACCGTTGGTTGAAGCCTTTAACCTTCTCCTTCTTCTAGAATTTCAAAGTACTTAACTGTGTGAGGATCATAGAAGGAGTCTTGTCTTCTAAAAACATCTGGAGGAAGGTGCGGTGGAATTTCTTCTAGGAGGAAATGGAAGTGACAGGAAATGAACGATACCAAGTAGCAGCTTTATTTTCTAAGGTGTGGGGAAAGATTCGGCATGCTATGTCATTGGACTGCACCCTCATCATTTGTAAGGCAAAGTAGAAATTACTAATGTGGTCTTCGTCTAACGTCCCCTTCTCAGGGTCAAACTTAGGGAGATGCTTCTCCGAGTGTCAGGGCATGTCGTGAAGGGGACCAAAAACGCCTAGAGGAGACTGTACCATGCAGGCGAGGGGTTGAACTTGCCTAGCCCTATGGTGGGGCAGGATGACGATATGCCTAATCTCGTTTTCGGACTCGCTTCTGGTGCCAGACCTGGAAGCTTCGCCTTCATATTTAGAGTGCATGTCTTGGTTTTGGCTACCTCCAAGATATTTGATGTTTCTATAATTTCTCTAGTTCTTGAAACTGAATTTCCCGTTGAAAAGGAAGGGAAATTTTTCTCGGTTTCTATGGTGGTGGTGAGTACGGTCTGTGTTTCGACCATGTCTTCGGCCTCTATCTCCTTGGCCTCTCCCGAGCCCTCCCATAGGTGGGTCATTTTCTTGGGTGTTGTCATTCAAAGGTTGACTCAGCTGGGGGGTAGTGTTTGGTTGGGGTCCGGTAACTCCAGGGCCACCCCCATCGATCTCTCGGTGGCTGTCAGGAGGTTTGGCTAAATGCTGATCAACCACATCTGCATAATCTTCAAGCATTATGCTTATAAGCTGAGGCACATATTTGACTAGGACACCCTGGTGAGTATGATGCGTTCTGGGAGTTCGTGGATTGGCCAGGGAACTAGTGGCTGGGAGGTTTTGCAAACCTCTAATAAGATCGCGGGTGAGTAGGCGCAAGGCCCTCAGTTGGTTTGAGGTTACATCATACAAAGGTGGGTCCTCCTCGGGGGTATTTTCAAAAGGTGGAGGACTAGTGTTTTGATATATGATTCCCCCCTGCGGGGTTTGCAAAGGGATATTACTTAAACATTGGGAGCCTGCCATCCAGCCCTCCTTCTAGCGCCAAATCTGTTTACAGGGAAAATTTCCTTGCCAACAATAAGAGGATCTCCCCAGTATAAATTCCCAACTAGACTCTAGACCATTTGTGATAGGGATCTCGTCTGGGGTGTAGGTCTGGCTACCATTGAATATGCCTTTCTCGGATAGAGGTGTATCTTGAAAACAGGAGGATGCACGGCTACTTGAACGATACAAAACAAATGGACCCATGGGTTTTCCTGTAAATGAAACATTATAAATAGAAAAAAGAGATTCGGAGCATGCAGCCAAAAGGAAGTATTTTTAGCAACACATCATTAGGGTTATGCTCATAGGAATCTTTTTTGACCATAAGAGAAAAAATTCACTATGGTCGAAACACGATTCAATTCCTTAAGTGTGTTTCCGAGAGATTAAGATGATATCAACAACTAAGTTATTGAGACATACCTATGCTAAACATCCACATATCATTGGTATATCCAAAGAGCTTAAACATATAAGTGATACATGAACCAAAACGTAGACTAATCAATTATAAAAGATAGAAGATATATAAAGACACAATATTCATAATGCTAACACACATGAGTTTCCATCAAATCTAGTAGTAGAGTCAAAACATTGGTTTGTATTCATTCCTCGAAATCATGCATTCAATGCAGTACAATTATATCTCCTCCCTTTGGAGTCCAAAAAATTTACCTTACATTGTCCCCAGAGGGAGTACTTATAGAACCAAAAGTGACCTCTGGGTTGCCCGATCCTTTCAGCATCCTAACTGTTGGCATGGTTTGCAACCTAGGTGGTTTTGCAACTTGCTACTTGCCTGTGGTTGCGACCTACGACTGGATCCTGTTTGTGACCTGCGACCTGCAAATTATTCGTCCTCAAGAGATCAGTTGTGTGATGGAAAGGTCCAGGACCTCTATCTGTTGTTGTTCTCTGAGGTAAATTTTCCAGGGCCGATATTCAGCAGCTACTGGGGTGACCTGAGGTTTGTCTTCTTCGAACCTCTGAAAAACTCGAGAGTGTATGGAATCAAAGTGCGCCTCTTCACAAGGATCTGATTGGATAGGGATGCCAGCTTAGCATAGATCCGAACCAATGCGATGAAGAACTAATCGATGTTCTCCTTGGATGCCAGAAGGTCCTGGGAAATGGCTGCTTGTCTGATGGACCCCAAAAATGTTTGGATATCCTAGGCCACCTCTTCCATTGTCTTTGTCATGTCTAACGTCCCCAAGGAAGGAATGCGATGTACCTCTGCCATCGATTCAATCCCAATGATCAGGTGTTCATAGGGAGACATCACTTTTTCCATATCCTTTACAAGCGTGTCCTTGGATTGTTGCTTCATCCGTATCTGCACCTTTTCATTTTGTCTGTGTATCTAATCCTTATTTGGTAGGGTTTCGGGAGCTTTTGGATAACTTTCGGACCATTCAAGCATATTTTCCAGTGTTGCAGAGGCTTCCTTCAACTGTGCAACCTTATTCTTAGTCTCTGCCTGAGCCCCTAGTAGAGGAGAGACCATTTTTTATATAGTGAACATCTCCTCATATACCTACTTCATAACGGTCTCTAAGGTACCCAACTCCCCTTGAATGGTTGTTGGTAACACGCTGGCCTGAGTGGCCATGAGTTGGAGACTTCGATTTTCTACTTTCAAAGCCTTATTTTCTGTTTCACCCTGAGCTAACCTATGCTCGGATGCCTGGAGCCTATTTTGCAGGAACAGGATCTCCCTGCTCATCCTACTGACATTTTCCTCTATAGCTGCTGCAAAGGTAGTTCTGGTCGATGTTATCATTATGGGATTATTCCTAGTGTCCAGGACTATGTCTTTTTTCATGGTCACTCCGAGGGGCTCAACTGGATTCCATGCAAGGAATTTTCTTCTTTTTTGCCTAATTTTATGTGTGAACTAGTCGTAAGATAGCCTCGTCAGGTCTAATACATCATCCTCCTTCTCTTCTGGGATTTCGAGTTCTGAGAGCGGGAGGTATATACCTGTCATGGGAGTTGCCCAGGGCACCTCAATATGAGACAGATTTGCTTGTTTCCCAGTCTTAGAGAGTAGTGTCTTGCTTCCCTCTACCTCTTTGGATGCACCTTCCTGTAACTTCTAAGTTTATACCTCCTTTCTCTTCTTTTCTGCTTCTTATTTATCCTGTTCCTCCTTCAACCTACTCTCGGCCTCCTTCTGTCATTCTTCTTCTTCCTTCTTCATGCGGGCCTCTTCTGCCTGCTTCTTTCGTTCCTCTCTTTGTTGCTTCTTATTTTTTTCTTCAACCTGCTTCTTTCACTTATCTTCTTCATGTTGTCGTGCCAAGGTATCTTGGGTCCTTTTGAGTTCTTCCTCTCTCAGTTTCTTCTCGGCCTCTTGCTGTGCTTTGGCCTCTTTGTCCCTCCTTTCCTGTTGATCTTTAGGAGGATTACTTCCTATAGTATTATTTTGCCTTTTAGCTTTGGAAGACAATGCTCCTCCTACCAGATCCTTCCTTTTCAAAGAGTGAGCCCTTTCTTCTATATTTTGGTTGTCCTGACCCACTTGATATCCATTGAGGTTGGCCAATTCCTCAGGAGTGGCTTTTCGATCTGCATTGTACAAGTTTCTAGTTTGTTCCTCCATAGGGAATTTTGTGTGTTGATAGTTCCAGTTAAACTTGGCCCGCTTGCAGTGTGCAGGGATGACTCTTTCAAGATCATAATATCTATGGGCGAGCGTCACGAAGTGAAAAATTTTGATGTCTTCCGCCTCTGCTTCCACTTCTTTGAAATATTTGACAGTGTAGGTGTTGATAGTAAGTTTGAGAGTAGGCCATGGCTTCTTATTTCCTTTTCTAAAAGTATTAGAGAACCCACTTGTCATTTAATATCACACCTCTTGTAGCAGCAATCTGTCAGTGACGAATTTGGTAGTGTGTGAGGTGCATTGAACGATCTGAAGACCCTGACAAAAGTACTCTCTGGGATGGGGAACTAGTTGGCTACCCTGGTTACTATCTCCATAGCTTGACTAGACATACAGGGGGCATATTTACTGAAAACATGTTGATAGAGTGCAGGGATGAATTTGTCTTAGATGGATTCCATATATTGCTTGTACCTAGTAGCCCAGAATATGTTCAACTCTTTGTGAATGGTTCCACCAAGCTTCACATCCGAGTTGTGCGACCATTCCTCAAAATTGCACACCACACATACTGCATCTAAGATGTAGGAGGCCATGTAGAATTCTGATGCACATCCTTCTTCTGGTACCTGGGCCACTGATATGTTTTCTCTGAGGGCCGATATTACTAGGTAAGCCCAGTTGAAACGGGTGCCATAGGAGGTGATCGCATACATGAGTGGGACCCATATAGTGGCATCCTTCTTGCCATACATTCTGCACATCATTGTTTCTACGAGCTTGTAGACCTTCCTAAGGTCATCAGTTTTGTATTCCTGATCCTTCTCCCCTTTGAACTTCTCGGGATCCTCCCACCAACCCTTCAAGATTTCTGGCACTGGTATTTCATGTGTGGTAACCCATTCGGCGTTGAAGGATTCCTCCCTAGTGGGGAGTGCACAGTATACTTCTGAATCCTTTCCAATCAGATTGGAAAAAGTATTCCCTGAGTGGTCGCGGATAACCTAGAACTTGGAATCGACCTTCTGGAGGATCCATTTGACTACTTATGCACATGGGAATATTGGTGGATGAGCGCCTACGTAGTGAAGCTTGGGCCTTTTGACTTGAATGTATACTTGTTGGTTCGCAAGATCCTTCGGGAATTGTGGCTTTGTGAATTCCTGGTAAACTTGATACCAGGTCATATTATATCCTTTCCCAAAGATACAAGCGGTGTCTCTATAGATAGGGGATGGCAGAGGAGGCATGTCGTCTCCTGATAGCTCTATCTCTGGGCTTTTTTCTTTCCTTAGAACTGCTGGAGGCCCCATATTGCTTGAAGCCGAAGAGATTGAAACACACTCGAGCTTGGCTTTAATATCCTCTAGCATGTTCATAAAATAGTCCCATGATAATACCGACGGCATGATAACAAAATATAATGGGATTGACTAGACCTATTAATGATTTGGATGCTCAGGCTACGTCACTGCGACTTCTGCTGGTCACTATATCTAGGGGTAGGGAGGTTTGCGACTTGGCGACTTAGCAAAAAGGTTGCATGGTCGCAAGGTCACACTTGCGTGAATGATCCCAACTTTGCGAATCTGCGACTTGGCGACTTGAAACTGGGTCGCAAGGTTGCTAGATCGCAAATTCCTTATCACGTGGTCAGTCGATGATTTTTGACCTCGAGACTTTGTGACCTAGCAACTACACAAGGTCGCGAGGTCACGAAGTCGCAAGGTCGTGGGGCCGTGAAGTCGTAGGGTCGCATTAGGGATTTCTGAGGGAAATTAAGGGATCACAGCCCATGGGGAACAAGATGAAAGAAGGGGAAAACTCCAAGGGAGATGGGAAAACCAGAGTTCAGGGTCCCCCAGAAGTCCAGAGAGGGATGCCTGTGATAGCTTGAGGAAAAGGCAAGGTTCAAAAAGGGGCAGGCATAATGGATTTAGCACAGGTGAGGTGAAACCCTAGCTGGAGTGATGGTGAGGGTTGAGGTTGAAAATGAATGGGATCAAGGGAAATTAATAGCCCAGGGCTGGTGCAGGTAAAGAAAAACCAAAATGAAAAGGAAACAACACGAGGATTAGGCAACTTACCTGGGAAAACTTGTGCTTTGATTGCCTCGTCAAATGTCTCGTTTGCTCCATCACACTGGTAAAATGTGACCTATGCAACCCTTTTATTTATAAAGGGGTCGCACGTGTGGTCATTAATAGGGGTCGCAAAGTCACAAATTTGGGCTAGTCGAGCAAGGATGCGACCTTGTGACCTTGCAACCTGGCGACCCAGAGGTCACAAGTTCACGAGGTCGCGTACTCTAAAATGTGTATTTTTTATCAAGATCATGACCTTACGACCCGACCTTGTGACCTTGCAACCTGGCGACCCAGAGGTCGCAAGTTCACGAGGTCGCATAGTCTCAAATGTGTATTTTTTATCCAGATCATGACCTTACGACCCGACGACCTGGAGGTCGGTAGGTCGCAAGTTCACGTAGTCGCGAATATGTGTTTTGATAAAAAGTGTGTCCTTGCGACCTGCTGATCAGGAGGTCGCTAGGTCGCGTGGTCGTAACTTTTTGAAATTTGCAAAAGGGGGAGCTTTGTGACTTTGCGACCAACATGGAAAAGTTGAAGCCATGAATTGGTTCTAGAAACATCTGCTTGAAAGGGAACATTTTTGAGGTTCATGGTTGAGGGTGAGACAGACTTAACTTCATCACAGTGGTTAGGGGCTCTGAAATTTCAAATGGGTGTTAAATTTTGGAGGGTGTTGTAGTGGCTACAATAGGTGTTTTTTGGCTGTTGAGGTGTGTTGTTCATCCATCAAGGTGGGGTGTGGGTGTGGTAAAGTATTTTTGTCACTGAAGCATATTCCACCAAACGTCGACATTTTTCCTCCAACTTTAGCTCATTTAACCATGTTCAACCCGGCATTGGTAACCATGGTTGGCTTGCTGCAATAGGCGTTTGGAGCTTGGCGCCAGGGAACCCTTGTAGGCTTCTTCATCCTGCGAGCCATGTCTGCAATTGTGTTCTTAAATACATTTATTTGCTAGGTATTCACACCATTTGTCTTGCGTTAATCTCTCGATTTTGTGCTAAATTTTCTTAATTATTTGTTGTTTCTGTCAATTATATTTTTGTTGTTATGTTTTTTTTCCTTGGTCTCCTTTTGGTGCCTTATGTGGTGTCTTTCATGCCTTATATGGCTCGAATGGCTTAATTGGTGCCTTCGGTCGCTGGAATAATTGTCCTTTGTGATAAATTTGCTTAATTATTTGTTATTTCTGTCAATTCCATTTCTGTTGTGTTTTGTTTGCCTTTTTCTGCTTTTTGTGTCTTATATGGTGCCTTCTATGCCTTTTGTGGCTATAATAGATTAATTGGTGCCTTTGGTGGCTGGAATAATTGGTTTATGTGCTAAATTTTCTTAATTATGTTTTATTTCTACCAATTTCAGTTCCGTTGTTATTTATTGTTTGTCTTTTTTTGCTTTTGGTGCCTTTTGTGGCTCGAATGGCTTAATTAGTGCCTTTGGTGGCTAGAATAGCTTAACTAGTTCCTTTGGTGGCTAGAATGGCTTAATTGTTGCCTTCCCTGGCTTCTGTGGATAAATTTGCTTAATTTTTTTGCTTGGTTTTCTTTTGGTGCCTTATGTGGAGTATATGTGGTTGGAATGGCTTAATTGGTGTCTTTAAGGTTGGAATGGCTTAATAGGTGCTTTCTATGGCTTCTGTGGCTAAATTTTCTTGATTCACTTGCCTTGGTTTGCTTTTGGTGCCTTCTCTGGAGTATATGTGGCTATCTATGCATGGAATGGCTTAAATGGTGTCTTCTATGGCTTTTGTGGCTAAATTTTCTTAATGGGGTTTCCTCGGTTTTCTTTTGGTGCCTTCTGTGGAGTAGTTGTCGCTGAAATGGCTTAATTGGTGCCTTCTCTAGCTTTTGTGGCTAGATTTTCATAATTTGTTTTTGTTGGTTTGCTTTTGGTGCCTTTCGTGGAGTATATGTGGCTGGAAAGACTTAATTGGTGCATTTTGTGGTTGTAATGGCTTATCTGGTGCCTTTTGTGGTTGGAATTGCTTAAATTTGGTGCTTAATTCGTTCTCTATTACTACAAATCCCTTCTGTGTTTTTTCCTTTTTCCTTCTATGCCTCATTGAAATTCAATTTATAATTTTATTCCTCTGAGGTTGTGGGAAACAATTATGAAGTATTTTTCTTAGTAGCTAATGCATAACACAACTACTGTATATGCAAATTGGTTTAATTCGATGATTGAAATTCATTTGTTTCACTGTAATGACTTGAAATTGAGGGTTTAACTTGAAATGGGTGGTTTAATTGGTTTTGTGGCTTAATTCAATGGATTATTTCGATGGCTTAATTATGCGGCTTAATTCGATGATTGCAATTTATTTGTTTCACTAAAATGACTTTAAATTGAGGGTTTAACTTTAATTTAAGGTTTAGGTTGAAATAGAGGGTTTAATTGGTTTTGTTGCCTATGTGGCTTAATTGGTTATGTTTCTTAATTCAACTTAATTATTTGTCTTAATTTGATGGCTTAATTTTGTGGCTTAATGCTATGATTGAAATTTATTTGTTTCACTATAATGACTTGAAATCTATGGTTTAATTGTTTTTTTGGCTTTTGTGGCTTAATTAGTTTTATGTCTCAGTTCGATGACTTAATTTTGTGTCTTAATTCAATGGCTTAATTAGATGTATTAATTTTGTGGCTTAATTCGATGATTGAAATTTACTTGTTTCACTGTAATAACTTGATATTGAGGGTTTAAATTGAAATTGAGGGTTTACATTGAAATTGAGGGTTTAATTTGTTATGTGGCTTCTGTGGCTTAATTGGTTATTTGGCTTAATTTGATGGCTTAATCCAGTGTCTTAATTTGATGGCTTAATTCTATGGCTTAATTCAATGATTGAAAAAAACAAAAAGGGACTAATGATTAAGTTGTTTTCATACTAGCCCCCTTCCTTTTCATAGATTGACTGTGGTTGGATAAAATAACTAAGACAATATGGATCTTCTTCACATCTTTTTCCTAGTGGTTAGTTATCCCTGTAGTTATATAGACTTATCATTAAGCATGGTTTGTAAGTGTTACTTAGATAGATCTTATATTTATACTTGTAGTTATACGTTAGATTGTGATATGTAGTGGGGAGCTTCTATTTGGACTTGTTGATATTCTTAAAGGAACAATATTTGTTGTAAGACATGTCTTTGTTTTATATATCCTTAGGGTCTTTCCTAGACATAGATAATTGAGAGTTACTAAGAATGAGGTACGAGAGGTTGAAACTATTTAGATAATATTTGTTGTAAGGTCTGTCTTTGATGCCGGATACAGGTTTTGTATCTCTGTGTGATGTCTAAAGTATATGGCTTATTCCTTATCCTGAGTTTCTAAGATAGACAGAAGAAATAAACTACAATTTATAAGTAGAAAAACTGGTGGTCAAGGGTTTAACTATACGGTGGTCAATTTCCATAAATTTTCTTTCTTATCAATGTCGTGAATGATAAATATTACTTAAGACTTCTATGGTATACATTTTCTTTCTCATCAATGTCGTAAATTATAAATATTATTTCAGATTTCAGTGCCACCAAAGTTGATTTGATCTCAGATTCTATGCACATTGATTGGCATATTGATATGTTTATGCATTTGTATCCATGTTTTCCTAGTATTTTTTATGAGTTAAGTGGAAAATTAGTCAATTGATTGGAATTTCATGCTATAGGTGGTAAAATAAGTGAATTCATCTTAATTTGTTGGTATATTCCACTAAGATGGAGAGAGTTTTTTTTCTAATGGATGTTGCTGTGTACATGGATTTTTTATGTGCATCATATGGACTATCTCATTCTAAGTCAACATTTCAAGTTTGATTGCCTCTTCAGTTTTTGACTAATGTTGAAATTAATTTCCATTTGAAGTACCATGCTGACTCCTTGCTCTGCTTTTTCTGTGCTCTTTCTTCTCTTTCCCCCCCCTCCTATATGCACTCATTTCATGATGATTAAAAATCCCTCTTCACATTCAAAAAACTTATTTACTTTGATCCTAATACTTCTATGGCCAATTGGAGCACTGTTGTCCCCTTTGGCAATTGGACTTCTCTTATTGTGACTCCTCATATAACAATGGGTTAACTAATAAAGAAATAATCTAATTTTTTTACACCTTAAACCATGCAAATTGTACGTTAAATTAATAAGAAATATGTTTTACTACTTATTAACTATAGCACCCATAACGAGCTTCTATCAAGCCTGGACAGAAATGAATGAAGTTAAAATGACCTAACCCTAATCCGCATGAATAGATAGGTAATTGGTAGGCTTTACATGAACTCTATAGAACATCGGGAGTTGAAGGGAAATATTTTTATGGCCTCACTCATATATGTATATACGGTCCATATGATGCACACCAAATTCTATGTGTTGTTGCTTCATAATTCCTTCTTTGTATATGAAAGAATCATTGCAAATGAATCAACAAGTAATGCATTGTGTGTCATGTACATAAGGAATTATAATGCATACTGTCCATATGATTCACACCAAGTACAAATATCTGTAGTTAAATTTGATTGAATTCTCACTTTGATTAACTTGCAGTGATGAACATTATAAATTATGCAGGGTTTTTATAATCAACTGGTTTTTTTAATATTGGAATTTTGTTAGTCAATACTCCAAACCATATTATATAAACCATACTCGAAACATATTGTATATTTAACTAGTATATTAAACTATATGTTTGTCTTTTGAACTATATCCAAATACAAATTGGAACTTACATTGCAACAGACCAAAAAGGGATGATACCTTCATCCACATTTCAATTTGGTTACAATCAAAAAATTCATTCCACCCCTATGTGTGATGGCCTCCATTTTCCGAATTGCCCAAAATTTTTGAAGTCACGACGAGAAAAAAAGACATTGGTGAGGGGCGAAAATGGTCACCATAAGCTCATTGGTGAGGGTCAAAAGAGCTTTCGTCACCAAAAATTGAACATCACCAAAGGTGGCATCGCCGAAAGTATAGGTGTTGTGGTGACATTCAAGGTCTGTCACCAATAATGATTTATAGTGACGGATAGTGGCCGCCACCATTTCATATGAGCAATGGGGACGGATAATCGCCTCCATCACCAAAAAAATGAACGTCACCAAAGGTGGCGTCACTGAAAGTATGTGTTGTGGTGACATTCAAGGTCCATCATGAATATTGATTATAATGACAAATAGTGACCGTCACCATTTCATATGAACAACAACGATTTTTTGTGATGGACCTTTCATGGCCATCACTACTAGTGCATATATATGGCGACGTCCATTGATCGTCACCATAAACTCATTGGTGACATCAAGGTCCATCACGAATAATGATTATAATGACAAAAAATGACCCTCACCATTTTATATCAACAACAAAGATTTATGGTGACAGGCCTTTAATGGTCGTCACTATTGATGTGTATATATGGTGGCATTCATTGACTGTCACCATTTCATATTTTGGTGAGGGTCGAAAAATGTGACCATAAGCTCATTGGTGATAGTCAAAAGAGCATCCGTCACCAAAAATTGATTGTCGTCATTCTTTATGAATATCAGGGCACAATGGAATTGAACCACCAACCTCCTGCCTGTAAAGCAGGTGCTCTTCCATTGAGCTAGCACCGTTTAAAGAATTAGCATTTAAACTAGCAATCTCCCCTAAAGGTGCAAAGATACACCAAAGGAATAGAAAATCTAGGAAAATCAAAAGTTTCTAGAAATAATATGTTCAATATACATAATAAAAAGACAATAAGAATAAATTTTTATGTAATCTAACAAAGCATGCCCTACGTAGGAGAATAACTGAAAAGCACAACTAGAAATTTGAATCACAACTTAACAATATAAAATAACATGCAATAGGAAAGGAACAACTCCGCATTTTGAGAAATATGAACAATCCATGGGCTTTTTCTTATATATTGATATAGATAACGAAATAGAAATCTAGATTTATGAAATTCAAGTATCACACAAGAATGTCTTGAACAAATACCAATATGTAAAATAGTATTTTTTTGCATTTGGATTTACCTTGCAGAGCCTCAGGAAAAAGTTTCCACAAAAACGGCCAATAAACATAACAACATGGACCTTAAACATAACAACATGGACCTTAGGAGCAATTGTGCAGGGGATAAAATATGAAGGTAAAGCACTAGAGAAGTATTCAAAGAAAATGATGAAAAGCGTATCTAGAAAGAACTAAGAACCCTCTGAAGTAAACCACGCATTTATCATCGTGACTAGTACACTTGCAAAAAACTATTAGAATAAATTATGAACTATTCCACCAAAAAAAAGTCAATTTTTCCCCTAAAATATAGTTTCAAATTAATCACTAGCATGACGCTAACTTCTCTGCAAAAATAGGGAAGTTTCAAGACAATGTATAATAGCTTGCATGGCAATCGTGTTGATAAAACCCTCCAAGGAATAAGACCACATTAGTCAACAAGAGTGTCATCATACTTAATACTATCAAAGAGTGGTCAAAAGAAAAAGTGAATTGACGGACCTTCATAACTTGCATTGGTTCCTTATCCTTCATCCAACCCTAAAATTTTAGACTAGGGTTAACATTTTGAAGGGAAATTAAGAAAAGTCACATGATCTTGTGAAATAATATTTTTATCACTACCATTAACTATAATGCAATAGTTTTTCACAAACAAAGAATCCTTGTCTAAGGTGAAGTAGTCAATGATGATTAAGACTAATTGTGGGCTTACAATTTTTTTTCCATTTTTTTTTTGAATTGTCAGAATTATCGTACTTAGTAGCAGAGGCATTTCCACCATGGATTGGGAAGTCCACAACAACCACTTATGTAATTGGGATTGTTGACTATAATCATTTTAACCTTATCCTTCCTTTTGCTCAGCCACTGAAATATGTGTTGAGAACTTTTTTCTTAGACATCCCTCATTAGAATGGGCAGACCATTCGTGATAATCACAATATTCTCGTAACATTTCCACTATCATTACAATTGATTTTGGGCTAAAATTTAGACTTATGGGTATCTTTGTCATGCCTTGTAAACAAATGAAGATGACAAGGGGAAGGAGCAGAAGAAGAGGGATTAGAAAACATCCACTGAGACGAGCTTTAATTTTTGTCAATGATGATCCATCTTTAGGGATCACTTTTGTAACTTGCTTTCAATATTCAAGGCAAGCCAGAAAGCCTTGCTCCAATGAACTGAGTGTAGGCAAATTCCATCTTGTGTTGAATATGAAACAGGAGACACTTGATAAAATTGAAACATTAATCCCCGACGATGAATTTTTCAATATACTAATGAACAATCAATACCAGCAATTTTCAGAGAGGCATCCACCGCTAAGTAGTTCCTTCCTAAGAGGTTAGAAACATTGTCTAATAACTAGTTTTTAGAAGCCATCGAAATCACCCAACAGGCACCACATTGCACACAACATGTTGAGTTGTGGGAGAAAGAATCTTAAATTATAATTCACCCTTCTGTGAGAGTAACAGAATTTTGGAGAAACACAACCCCAAACCCGAGTAGCTCTGAGGTTATGGCAGAAACATTGAGAAGGAATGTTAAGGAAAAATTCTTGCAATCAGACTAAACTCACAGGATAACTACGAACCAAGAGTGACAAATTTCTGGACAGTTCCTTAGTCTAAAGAGGCTAGAAGCTCATGCAACACTAGAAGGTTATTTTACTGGGCAAAGAGAATGCTATGTGCATCTTGTAGATGCAAACTGCTCTTGCACATGATGGGAAAAAGGGCTTGAAAAAAGGTGCCCTGTGTGCAGCATCAACACACGCAACATTCTCTTTTGCCCAATGCACTAACCTTCTAGTTGTGGCCAAATAGCACTTGGGTCACAATGGCAAGGCTTTCAGTAGCAAGCACGTACCAAATCTTCCATAATTTTCACTATTGTACCAAAACTAGATCTTGGACCTATGCTAAGATGTGAGGTGTTTCCACTGCAAGACATCAAGCAATGTGTTTAGCATTCAGAGCTGACAAACTTGAGAAACGCCTTGACCAGGGAAAAACAACCAGAAAGAAATGAACAAATAATAATAATAATAACTCTAGACGATTATAAATAGGAAACTCTACTATCACTGCAATGGAGGTGTAGGCCTTCACTTTTTTATTTTTCATTATAATTTTCACAAAATCCCTCCAATACTAGCATGTCACATTTTTTCATTTAGCAATAGTTAAATACTTTTTCATTTGGTCACGTATGAATCCCAATGGACAACTAGTATTATATATGCCATACATAACAATTAGTAAGCCAAAACAAGTAAATGCAATGTTTCAACTGTAAATTCTTATCATGAAATGTTAGTTACAATAACAGCAATGGTATGCCAATTGCATAAGCCATATGTATCTCCTGTGGAAAGGTTGATTGTAATCCCCGTGTGAGCCAAAATTTCAATAAATAGCAACATAAAAAACTAATATGCAGCAGAATTGTTGTAGAAACTATTTTAGAAATGGGAAAGATAGTGAATTATGGAATAGCATATCATGTGTACTACCTATTTAGTTACTTAACCTGCAATATCTACTATCATTTTCAGTTTCTTTATGAGTTTGGTACACTGCTCATTTTATCTAGAATTACAGTGAGATAGTTGTCTGATAGTTGGTCATATTATAGTAGGAATGTCATCAATATAGGAAATCTAGTTTTTGACTGAAAATGAGAGCAGGACATAAGGAAAATCATTGCCACAAGATAAAACTATGATTGACAACTTCTTATTGGAATGTGTATTATTTGGAGTTAAATACAAACTATGATTATTTGTTGTAATGCTATGGATGTTGGAGAATAGACATTCAAGAAAGTATTGTCACTGTAACACGTCTACAATGTAGTTGTAGATCCTTTTTTACCTTGGTTTCTATTTTCTGCAATGGCTTGTAGTGGTAGCATGATGCATGCATTAGATATTTTCTTCCAATGTTCTAGTGAACTTGGTATTTTCAATGGGGTCATAACCTATTAGGAAAGAACTTATTTTTTCATAAGAGGCATTCCTAGAAAAAATTGGTCAAGAGGCCAATCTGCAAGACAAAATTATAATATATATTGTGACTTCTCCAAAGCTTGAAACTTATTCAATGGTTGATACTTCACTAGGCAGTCAACAATGCAACAACGTTCAGAAACTAAAACACAGTGATGACTTGCAGGTCATGTTTGCATTACACTAGTACAAGCTTAGTCTATTTAGAGGCCTACCATATGCAACAAAAGATATTTGCAGAGAATCTTGCCATGTGCACTATTGGAATTGTAGGACAAATGAAATAGTTAGTTTATATATCTTCAGCGATTTTGAATTAGGAAAGAAGCCCTTAAAATGTACATCCATCATAAGACTAGGCCGAGTTCAATCTAGTCAAGTGTGTTGCTGCTTGCACACACTTGTTATTTATTTTTCCCATTTTAGGCCTTAGAAAACTGACATAGTAAATGTATAAGAGTTCCCAAAATAAGTGTCTAAGTGAGATGGAAGACATGTGAGAAAAGTCAAGCTGGCCTATCCATGTTCACCCATTATTGGGCTTCTTTAGGATTAATAGTTGAGGAAATTTTTTCAGCATTGTGGGACTAAGAAAGTATGTCAACTTGTAAGATTAAATAACATTGCAACACCATGAGAGTCATCTAGAATTGTTGAACTGATGCTGAACAATTTAGCATAATAATAGGAGACAACTTAGCAACTTCCTAGTATCATGTTGCATGAAGAATTGACTCAAACCTAAGTTTTTGAGGCAACTAATATACTGCCCAAATCATGTCCTTTAGGAGACAAAGTTTGCACATTGAGTGTGTGAGAGGGTGAATGGGTATCATGTTCACATGGATTGATACATTAGTCCAATTTATATTTTCTTATCTTTTCCTAAAGGCTAATATCAGTGAATGCGAACATGAGAGTGGGTGCCCTCACATTTGAAGAGACAAATCTAGAGGGATTGTGTTAAAGACCATTTAAGTTAATCATTCTACCCTCATGCTTAATGGAAATAAACATTTGATATGATTCATTTCATATGTGCCCAAAGTTTGAAAACACTAAAGTTTAAACTCCCAACGTGTCCTTTATGAGAGTGGGTGCCCTCACATTTGAAGAGACAAATCTAGAGGGATTGTGTTAAAGACCATTTAAGTTAATAATTCTACCCTTATGCTTAATGGAAATAAACATTTCATATGATTCATGTCATATGTTCCCAATGTTTGAAAACACTAAAGTTTAAACTCCTAGGATCTCATCACTTTATTTATGATTTTTACAAAAATTGGAGGTCATTGGTGAGAAAAAATCTCAAAACCCCTAAAAGAATTATCAAAATGATTAGAAAAATGGGTGTTTCTTGTAGAGGTAATGGGGTCTCTACAAGAGGCAGCCAAGGAGAAGGTGACTTGTTGAACAAAAGAGGCTCTAAATCCTCTTGTATCCAAGCACTAAAGATCATTGATGACGAAGATTAGTCTAAGTTTGAAGATGAATATGATGAATTTGATTCAGTGAAGCTTGTGGGGAACAAGTAACCAATGTTGAGTCCTATTGAAAAATCAGATCCAAAAAAAAGTAGTGTGAAGGTTACTGGGGATGTTAATTATTTGAGCCAATCAATATTTCACTAGCACAATATCTCACCATTGACACTCAAGGCAACCAACACAGTGGGATATGAGCGTATGACCATTGTGTAAGAAGCAACTCTTCCATCTATTCTCAAAGGCAAGGATGTGTAGGCCAAAGTTAAAACTTGAACCGGCAAGACAATATCATTTGTATTTTCTGCTATTGAGGTGATAATGAAGTCACAATTCCTCCAAGGTCATAAAAGGTCACCTATTCTTGTTCTTATCATTTGTCCCACTATGGAACTTGCAAGTCAAGTTGTTGTCCAGGCCAATGTTTTGTTTAAATACCATGAAAATATTGTTGTACAAGTAGTTAGTGAGGGCACTAAATTACCAAGAGAGCATAAATGGTTACAAACAAATCCTTGCCAAATATTAGTGGCCACTCTTGGAAGGCTTTGGTACCATATAGAGAATACCCCAGTCGTCTCAAATCGTTTAATGGGTGTGAAAATGTTCGTACTTTGATGAAGTCGGTCATTTGCTAGATATAGGGTTCCATAGGGATATTGATATAGGGACATCCCTAGTTCCTTAATACAACCATGCCGACCCAAGTAACAAATCCTTGATATAGGGCTACCAACCCCTATAATGAATGTTGATTATGGGGATGTCACCACTTGTGACAAATCCTTGTCACAAGATTTTAAGCCCCCCATAATAGGAAAATCCCTCTTACAAGGCATCATCAACACTCATAACATTGATCCAATGTTGAGTACAACCCAATGTTACATAGTGAAACATTCACCAAGGTTTGGGGCACGATCCCCACGCTTCCATGACAATGAAACTTTAAGTGAAACAATTGCAATGTCCCCAAAATAGTGAAATGTGATGCAAAACATTTTACTTTTAATGAGGGATGTTTCAAATATGTAAATTGGGTATCCAAGGTTATGGAGATGAAAATACATGAGGCCAACCAAGGTTATGGAGTAAATTGCAAGGCATGAGAAACAAATAATGAAGCAAATGTATAATCCAATGTTTGTTAAGAGTTAAGAAGATATGCATCAGCAAGAAAGAGATGAAAGTAAATCTCAGTAGTCAAGGACAAATTTAGATGAATAAATTGACAAGTTGTGTATGTTGATGAAGAGAATGACTAGCAGAAGGTACAACAAGAGGAAAAGGACAACCAAAAACAAAGTAGAATTGACTAAGGACCTTTGCATTAGCAAGGCAAGTGGAAAATAACAACATAGGATTTGGAAGCCTAGATAATTGAATATAACATCAACACTAGGAAAACAACATGTAGGGAAGAATGGATAACTACAACACAAGCTTGGGATCCTATAGGATTCAAGAACTAATGACACATGAACATGAGTTCAAGAAATTTTTCTACAATGGGAGTCTGATGCAGGAGCACTAAAACTTCCAAAAGCCATCAAGCATATTGAAGAAAAGCTCCAAAAGGGTTTTCAACATTGAAAAGTAATTTCAATTCCTTATTTGTAAATATTTTTTGTTTCCTTTAATTATTATACAATATTTTTAGAAAACGTATGTGTAGGAACGTCCTTAAGAAAAAATAAATTCTACCTTGAAAAGCATAAGAGATTTAGGGAATAAATCACGAAGCTACTTTTCTTTTAAAGTTGTACTTGATCAATTTAAAATTATAGAAAATAACATGACATTCAAATAAATGGGAAATCGGGCCATAGAGAGAATGAATGCCTCTCACCATGTGTATGCACAAAACTAGTTTAATGAATAAGAGTTCATGCATTTACTATAGCAGACTGTGTTGGATATATGTTGTTATAAATTAATGTATAACGAAGACCATGAATTTATTCTATATTCGATTTAATCTGAGTCAAAGTTTAATTATCTATTCATTTCCGATTGGAGAATCTTTTTTTTGTGCACACTAGAGGGTTTTGGGAAAATGAAGCTATTGTCAATGTTTTAGGAGTATAATTAACTAAGAGAAGGCACCGAACTGTCAGTAAATCGTTGGAGGCATAAGGTTAACATGAAATTATGGAATGGGCTATTTTGATCCAACTAATCAACTCTTGCATCGGTTTGTTTGGAACATGAATATTAATTTGTGAAAGAATTGGAAGGAGAGTCCAATCCCTATGATATGGAATCACCTTGGAAGTGGTCAGGAGGAACAGACAGAAAATTGAAGCCAACTGAGTTTCTCTATCTTGTGAGGGTTGAGTTCCAACTGAAATAAGATTTTAGAGTCCAAATTTGCGTTGAGCTATATAGAAGCGTGACCATATTAAGATGAGACAATCACCATGGATATTAAGTTGAAGTGAATGTTTTCGGTACAATTTTCGACATAAATACTAGAAAATGTGTTTTTAACCTTGCGTTGGAAATTTAATTTGAATTATGGAAACATGTTGTTTTCTGTTTTGCTATATATTTCAATTAATGATCGAAATTGTAAATGTGAGAAACATTGCCAAAGAGCTCCGTTGTACAATTTCACTCCACAATGTCATGTGGAGTGTGGAATGGGCATATGACTGGGTTATATTGCAGGTTTTCTCTTGTGGTTGAAGTGGTACCCACTGTCGGTGAAGTTTGTCTCCTGCAAGGTTCCATGGTCAAACCCACGAGGAGAAAGGGGTGCGTGCGCATATAACCATGGAAGACCCTATAAACGCCAAATGAGCCTCTGCCATGGCTATATAATTAAGCATACCATCTACGTTGAATGGGTGTTTGTAGCAGCAACTACTTTGTGAATTTTAGGATTCTTTTGCTAATCTCCTTCCGGGAAGCAACTACTTTGTGAATTTCTGGATTCTTTTGCTAATCTTCTTCTAGGAAGAAAATTTTGTGCTGTGGCATATGCTATGCTCCTGCCTACTCCACATGAAGATTCCTTTCATGGTTTCTCTAATATCCATCTTCTTATAGTCGCATTCCATATCAGTGGAAAACTCAAATAAAGATTTCAGTCATTGAGTTTCTATATTGAGTTATGAGTGTCTTTGAAAACAATCTATTGATCGGAATGGCAGAGGGTTTGGTGATCCAATCACTTGTGGGCACTGTATGATCTGAGTTGCTGGGGATGATTAAAGATGTGTTGAAGAAGAGTTTTGCCTACAAGGAGAATTGCAAACGCCTCCAAAAAACCCTGGAAGGAATCACACCTGTATTACTTGACAACTTTACGAGTAGTGTAAAGTTGTCTCAACCTAGCCAGAAGCTGCTCAGCAAACTCTATCAGTAGTTGCAGGAGGGTAATAGGCTGGTTAAGGCCTGTTCCAAGGTAAGTCGCTTAAATATCTTCAGGATCTATAAGTATGCAAATAAAATTGAAGGCTTGGATTTGTATATTGTCAATTTCACTCAGACGAAAGGTTAGGCACATATATGTTCTGAATTGCATAGCCTGAGAGTACAGCAGGATCAACTTGTGACTATTGGGCACATAATAGAGCATAAAATTGAGAATATTGACCTCAAAATGGAGGATAAAATTGAAGGGATTGGGCACAAAATTGACACAATAAGGGAAGAATCTGACCTTAAGTTTATCGCAAATCAGATGTATCAATTGTAAATTGGTAAAAGGGCTTCCCAATCAAGCGTCCCAGAATTGCCAGATTTTAGAGTTGGTTTGAAGGGTTTGGTGTATGAGCTGAAAAAATGTCTCTTGCGCAATGATGCTCCACTGCTCGGAGTAATAGGCATGGGGGGCAGTGGAAAGACTACTGTGGCATTATCCCTCTGCAATGATAATGAAGTCAAAGGTCATTTTAAGGAGATGATAGTTTTTGAAAGAGTTTCGCAATCACCGAACCTTAAGGGACTTCTTGAGAGAATGTGGGACAAGATTGTTCGCGAGAAAAGACCTAAATTTCATGACGTCGAAGATGCACATCAACAGCTGGGATAAAGGCTTCACCAAATGGAACCTCAACCAACTTTGGTGGTGCTGGATGATGTTTGGGAAATTGATCATCTTGAAAAGCTTTTGTTGGAAGGAAAAGGGTTTAAAACTCTTGTTACAACTAGAAACAACAATGTTGTTAAATCTGATTACCGGTATGATTTGCCGTGTTTGAGAGAGCAATATGTCGTGTCCCTTCTCTGCTTTTCGTCATTTGTTGGAAAGTCCATTCCAGAAACAGCAGATTACAACTATTCAAAGAGGTAATAGCAGAATGCAAAGGATTTCCGCTTTCTCTTAAGGTGATTGGAAGGTCTCTCCATGGTCAGCCACCTGCAGCATGGATAACTGCCAAGGACAAACTTTCTCAAGGACAAACAATATCTGAATATCACGAAACAGAAGTTCTGAAATGAATGGAAACAAGCATAGATATCTTGGAAGAAGAATTCCGAGAATGCTTTCTGGACATGAGAATATTTCCAGAGGCTAGAAAAATATCTGCTGATCCATTGTTAGACTTGGGTGTTTTATGTTCATAAGTTGAAATTTACAGCTGCTTACACAATCTTAATATAACTTGTGAGTCGAAATCTTGTGACTTTGGTGAAAAATCAAAAAGGTACCCTGGGGAATCCTTATGGCTATAGTGGTGAGCTTTCCTTAATTCAACATGATGCATTGCGAGACCTGGCTATCTATTGGACCGAGCAAGAGCCTATAATTGAAAGATGCAAAAGGTTTATCGCACCTCAGAAAGTTGATTCTATTCGCAAAATGTGGAAGAAGCATGCAGGGCGTGATTTCAATGCTGAGATTGTTTCCTTCCATAGAGGTTCGATGGAGGAGAAGGATTGGTGTCAGATGAACTTCCCTAGTGCCAAGGCGCTTATCTTGAACTTTTCTGCAAGTGAATACTTTCTTCCACCATTCATGCAATCAATGGATAAATTAAAGGTTCTCATAATTGTAAATCACAATTCTAAGCGGGCTACTCTCAAAGGTATATCAGTCCTCTCTTCATTAACATAACTGAAATTTATTCGGTTAGAGAGAGTAATTGTTCCTCCCCTCCAAGAATACTGTCAGTCCTGGAAAAAACTAGAGAAGTTATCTTTGGTTCTATGTGAGGGTTGTGGGAATACTACAGGATTACATATGGGGGTGGATTAAAATTTCCCCCATCTTCTTGAGTTAGCTATCGATCACTGTAGTTATTTGAGGGAACTTCCTACGAGTATTTGTAGTTGGACTACCCTTAAATGGTTGTCTGTCACAAATTGCCACGATCTTCATAAGTTATCGGAAGATATAGGTAATCTCAGCTCACTGTAGATGCTCAAATTGTATGCATGCTCAAATGCTCAAATTGTATGCATGCCCAAGTTTAAAAGAACTACCATATTCAGTTTGCAAGCTAAGACAACTACAATTCCTTGATATTTCACTTTGTGGGTACCTAAAACAACTCCCAGATAAATTGGGCAAATTATCTAGTTTAAAAGAACTTGATATGAGGGACTGCTTTCGTGTGAAGAAACTTCCCAAATCGGCTAGTGACTTAAGGTCTCTGGTTCATGTCATCTATGATGAGAAGATTCGGCATCAGTGGTTATCTATCAAGGCCTTTACCATTCCCAACCTCCACGTGGAAGTTGCAGAAGAACACTTCCATCTGGATTGGCTTGAATATTGATTGATTCATAATATATAGGATGGCACTTGTAGGGATTGTCTCTCTCTATGCAGATCTCCTGAGCCAAGGTGAAAAAATGGGTGTCTAATAAACAGAGTTACATTGGAGCCCTGAACATTGCTGGTTGAAATTTGGAAAATAACAAAACCTCAACATAATGGAGCTATGAGGTTTACTCAACAAGGAGCTCTAGGAGATCAACCCTACACAGTTGTTCGCAGTGATAGAAACAATTTATTGTGTGCCTGGAAGACACTATCCTACGGCATTGAGACTTTGTCAATTGGTACAAAGTATAACTTACTTTTATACATGATATTTTCTATCTAATCATGTTCGCAATGCATAATATGATCAATTTTGTCTAGCATCCGTGAACCTGTTAAACTTCCTGTAATTACTGAACTTTTGATGGCTTGGGTAGTAATAAATAGCATGGCAACGTCATGCAGAGTGTGGCTCATGGCATAATGTGTAATATGGGAGAAATAAGCACAATCGTTTAATTGGTACAATACCTACAAGTTGGAAGGGCATACAGAGTTTGCACTTGTTATCATTGGAACATAACCACTTGAGAGGGTTTCTTCCAGAATGGATCTAGAAATTCAAGGATTTGCAGGTGCTCAGTTTCTCCAATAATTTGTTTTATGGAGAAATTCCCACCCAAGTATCTGAATTGAAAGTTCTTTGTACTACACCTGATCCATCAGAGGCAGGCTCTAACTTGTTATCATTGGAACATAACCAGTTGATAGGTTTTCTTCCAGAATGGATCTGGAAATTCAAGGATTTGCAAGTGCTCAGTTTCTCCAATAATTTTTTTTATGGAAAAATTCCCACCCAAGTATCTGAATTTAAAGTTCTTTGTACTACACCCGATCCATCAGAGGCAGGCTCTAAGGACGAAACTCTGTGGGGATGTTTTGATTCGTTGTCTGCTAATGGTTTTAGTAGATCGGGCAAAACTGATGCTATGTTCTATGTTCAATTTCAAGGGCCAAGAACAAAATTTTCAACTTCAACTTCTTTATTTTTCTAAGGGTTTCATCAAATTTTCAAACAATAGGTTAACTGGTAGAATTCCTTCACATTTTGGGTTGGTCAAAGGCTGAGTTTAAATATCTCCATCAATAAATTGATAGGACATAGACACATCAAATATGGGGTGTAGACCAAAAAAATAAGTCAGAGACTACTGCAAACGCAACATGCAACTCAGACTCAAGACATCGAAATAAAAAAATTTCAATAAGTTCGCTTGCAAAACATTAAAATATGGGGTTTTCAGAAAATAGAAAAAGATTCAACTTGGTTATTTCCGGAGGTTCATTTTATAAATACCTTGGGCAGGCTGTCGATGAAGGTGGGTAGCATCTTGAATTTACTTCCTCCTTAGAGGCCAATCCGGCGTGCATATCAACAGCTATGGAATCAACCAACTACCTCAAATGATACAAGGGGTAGAGCATCCCTGCAGAAAGCCCTCCAGAAGGTTCCACTTGCAGGCAGGAATAAAAATTTATCAAAAAATAAAAAATAGAATCGTTCGCTTCCATAAAAGTATTCAAATTGAATTTTCAACCAATGCGAGAGTGAGGGAGGAATTTTTTGGAGGGGAATTGGAATTAATTAAAAATTAAAAATTAAATAAAAATTAAATTGCAATAATAATATTTAAAAAATAATTATATATAATATTAAATTAAAAATTCAATATAAATAAATAAGATATTAAAATGCATATGAATTATTTAATATGTAAAACTTATAAACATAATTAATTATTAGTTATAATTATTCATGTGGTCATCATTAAATTAAAAGACTCAAAATTAAATTTATCTGGTTTTTCCTTGTTTTAATATAGACATAAAAATGTATGATAAAATGCCCTCTTTTAAGGTTTGATAGTTATCATTTTTTTACTAAGCTTTCATCTATCATAATGAGGCAAATTGCTCAGATTTAGCATTATGAGAGTTGTTATAGTTGCTACAACACCACCCAAAATTTTGTTCATTTGTTGAACTCTGATGTTTTCTCCATTCTCACTTTACATGTTGCCTCCACACATCATGTGTTGCCTCAGATGTTGACATTATGATGACATTACGGTTTCGAAGGTGTGTCGCTTCGGTGATGTGCCAAGAGACTCCCTTCACTTCAAAACTTATCTTTCCCTAGTATGTATCACAACCAACAGAAGCACTGAATGTGGATAAGCAGCATTTCATTTTGGATCCCCTTATGTTGACTATACTAGGGTTTGGGAGAAACCATAATTTGGAAAGAAAGTGACCCCTTTCTGTGTTTAACTTATGCCTCTAAGGGCATAGTCTCATCGACATCGCACACCATGGTGAGATTTATTGCATAGCATGTCACCCTAGGCCCTTGACTGGTCCTATGCCTCAGCATGTGAAATAGGGTTTGAGAGAATTATATATTTTTCTCGGCATCCTTGAAACCTTAGGCATTGGTGATTGAAGGTCCAACCCTACCATGAATTAATCCTTACTCTTGAGGGTGATTATCATCTTCACCTTCTCATCTTATCTCGAAACTGGATCACTCATATGCATCAAAGTTTACAAGGTACCTCGTATAGCATTAGTCCTCATTCCCTCTCATTTCATTAGGTTTTGGGTAGGTAGTTGTTGTTGGGAGTTATCTTGTCATCAACCTACATTTTCAAGGGTTTTTTACCATTGGTCATATTGTGCATGTGCCCTTATTCTCTCCATTAATTTAGGGTTTGGAATATTATGGTCTTGTTCATATGTTATAAAATCATAAGTTATCATAGCCATGAATCAAAGGTTAAAACCTTTTCCTCTTGAATTTCACTTTGGCGCGTATTACTCGGGTTTCTCTCCACCAAGTTTTAAGGAATAATGTCCATCATATCCATGTGAATAGGCATTATTTTCCCAAAATAAGGTTTGTTTATGTGCGAGAGAGTAATCCTCCAAAGCTTGGAATTTCGCTTCATATGTTAATATTAGAAGGAATGTTTGAAAATTCAAGTCATAATCATTTACAAAACTACCTGAAAGTCTCTAGTGTAATTATCACAAGATATACTTAAGTTGAGGATAACTTGATCATGATCGTTGAAGTCCTTAATTAATGCATGCCTGAAATTCTACTATTTGGTTGATAACCAAATCTTTATATTACGAATGTGAAACAACTTCGGATAGTGATACCCTAGAGCCATAAAGAGGCTTACTATTTGTATTAGTATTCATATTGTTCTATGTTGTGGCTCATGCCTTCTTGTAATGTGGCATCGCAGGTATTTTCTTAAACCACTAAGGGGGGAACACCAATTCAAAAGGAATAAAGACGCAGTGGTCTACATACAAGAGGGCTTTCGACCATATGTGTATTTGGTGACTTCTTCTCATGAGGTTGGTGTGTGTGCACATGGATAAACCAATCCAGGTTTTCATTGAAAGCATCGCCCCAAACGATGAAAGGAGCACCACCTAACTAGGCCTCACATGAAAATTTGGAAAGCACCAAGACATTGGTCACTGAGAAAGCATTGGGCAAGGGTGAACATGCGAGACTATGAGAAACAAAACACTTGAGTCTTCCAGTCTTTTAATATGGTTGCAGAAGTGAAGGCTAAAGCAGAGGCAAATGCATCAGTCATTTATGTACCAATGCCATTTGTTTTTGCAACTATTTTGGAAGCAATGAATGCCAAAATATACTTGTTTTTTTGCATTAAGGAGGGCGTTACCCGACATGGTATGGTACGTGTAAAGAAAACTTTAAAAGAGAAATCGAAGACTCGACTTATCGGGTCAAATTGTCAAGCCTGGTGAGTGCAAAATTGATCTTTATATGGAGTCGCCTTGGCTACATATTAAGTCGAAGCATGAAATTCATCGATATGGTGAGAAGGAACCACTTAGGAAGAAGACTTATTTAAATAATAAATAATGGCTTCAGGGCTTGGCAGGTGTTTAATTAAAGTGTCTCATGCTTGGAGTTTTGGCTTTATTGGCCGAACATATGAGGATCATAAAAATTGCATCCAAAGGTCGCATTTAAAGAACTATTGGTCAAAATCTTGGTGGTCACCACAACACAAATACACACTCCAAAGTAGAGCATACAAATCAAATGGTAAAGGGAGTTAACGAGTTCTGATCATTGCGAGAGAGAGAGAGAGGACGAGTTGTGATTTTCTTTTGGGCGATATGAAAATTTATATACAAGTCAGACGCCATGGGAATATGGCATGTATGTATGTATATTATTAACATCCCATAACAAGGACCTTTTAATGATGGAAATGCGTTATTGGGGTCCAATCGAAGCCACAGATCAACGAAGACGTTAATAAAAACTATCTTCTGGGAGTGGACGTTGGCTTCTAAAATACAATGATAAGGCTCCAAAAGGATTGCATAGGTTTTAGCACTAACGTCCACCAACCAAGCCATAATGAGACCACATGTAGCTAAACATAAATAGCTAAGTAACATGTATTTACATTTGAGCCCTTAGCTTTGCCTGCTAAATGTCTAAAAAACATGGGCATGGAAATCTTCTTTGTTGTTTGTAAACTCCTTATAACACAAATAGTTGAATTTTAGGCTTGTCTTTAGAGAAACGGCTATAGCTTAATGTTAGACCTGACTATATAATCTTAAAGGGAGATTTCAACCCATTGTTGGTATAGATTAACTTCTTGATATTGAAGTCAGCAGGGCAGGCTGGAAATTGATAGTAGAAAAGCATTAGAGCAGAAGCCACTGGTTGGAGGGATCTATAAGCTATTTCCTGGGATTGTTTGTTGGGCACATGTTGTGATGTGTGTTAGGCCTCTGTAATTTTAGCAGATTGGTAAGACTAAAGCTGCAGAGATAACATTATGAACCACTTTGGGATTCTAGGATCTAGCCTTCCTGAATCCAGAGAGGGATCTCTCTTATAAATGCAAAGATTGATTTATCTTTAAGGTTTTTAGTATGATATTAGGCTACTTATGAAGAACGAGGTTTTGTTTGGTTTTGGTTGGGCAAAGATATAATGAAAGTGAAGGAATTCTAAATGAAGGGTGAAGGTGTATGAAAGTGAAAGAGTGATTTAGCTAACAAGATAGGTAAGAAGCAACTTAAATCCATTGGGCTATGGAGTCATAATGGGATTTAATTGAAACAGCAAGGTTCAAGAGTGGTCCATGGGGCAAGTCATCTATGTCTAAGGATCTCTTTAAGTTGATTTTATGGAATGGAATGAAACAGTAAGGAGAGGAATCAAACAAATGAAGAACAAAGAGCAGCCTAAGATCAAGTAAGCACTTTGAAAATATCCTGCGTTTGGCATGCACTTAAGAAAGACATAAAAGTAATCTAAGATCAAGTAAGTACTTTGAAACTAGCCTACTTTTGATGCACTTTCAATAGAAACATTTAAAAACACAAAGAATAGCTTAAGATCAAGTAAGGACTTTGAACCTATCCTGCTTTCAGCATATCAAAATAAAAACATTCATGATAAACATACAAAGTAGTCTAAGATCAGGTAAGGAATTTGAACCTATCTTGATTTCAACATACTCTTAAGGGAAACTTTCGAATAACCTTTGGAGGAAAACTAGAAGACAGGGCAAACCATAAACATTCCTAGTCCAAATCTACTTAGCAAGTAATGAAAATAAGATTTAAGAATAGTGTTCAGAGTTCAGACAGTAAGACGTGGGAACACCAACATTCCTTAACTGCTTGGACTGTATCAAATCATTCTCAAATACAAAATTGGAGGAAAACATAAAGATAAAGCTTATCAGTGAGAGTAGGGTACTTATAAGAGTAAATCCTAGCTCTATATTTTATGTTCTTTATCAGAGAAAGTGGACAGAATGGAAACAAAAAGAAAATAACAATTTACAATAAGAAACACATCATCGTTGACATAGACCAGGATCCCATAAATCAGCTTGTATTTTGATTTTCAAACCAGTTACAATCATCAAGTCCAGTGGTTCTCTACAGCTTCAAACTTCTCATATCAACTTAGGTATCTTCAATTACAAACAGTGCTTACAGTAGATTCAGAAAACTATTTACAGGCAACAGATATGCGGTGACCAACATTATCTCATCTTCTACAGATTAGGCCTTTGATAGTCATATTTATGCCTTAATCCCTTAAAATTGTGTTAAAATCATGAATTATTCATTTCTGCTTTGATTTTATCCTTTGACATGGATACTCTTTGTTAGATTAATATTTTTTGTGCCTTTGTTGTTTTGCAGGCGTGTAGAGGATTTTATAATGTCACCAGTGCTTATGAGGCACGGGTAAAATGATAATTGGAACCCTGTAGATTCTTTGTTTTCATGGATAATGGCCTAGGGGATCGTCATCCCTGGCCTTCTCTTCTTTTAATAACTGTGGGGAAACTTTGAAAAACCTGCAAAAATACAAAAAAGTAAGAGAAAACCCATGAAAAAATAGGTTTAGCACTGTTTGGAGAGTTTGGGAGCGAGATTAGATCGTGACCGTTGGATGAGAAGAACCAATGGTCGAGATCATCTGATGGGATCAATTGGGAGGTGGTCGGGTAAATGGAAAGGAATATTAAGTTAGGACCGTCGATCTTCAGAGATCGACGGTGGAGAAGACTCAATAAAACGCCCAGGAGAGAAAACAAAGGGGCAAAGACTTGGGGGTTAGATGCAATCTGGGCCGTTGGATTTAAACGATGGACATCAGATATTAAAATATAAAAAAAGGTTAATGAAGTGGAGAAAGTGGTTTAGCGGAAAACCAAAATGGTTTTCGCACGGCTCTGAGGCGGTTTTAGAATTTTTCCAAAACAACGCGATGTGTGTCTGCGCTTGACACATGTCCTTTTAAAACTGCCTATATCACGTAATTTTTTGGCATTAACTTTCAGGCTTAAAATCACGCGATATGGAGTTTCAACTGTCGAATGAAAGGCAGAGAGATCTGATGGTGGGAATGAGAGTGCGATGGGGTAAGATGCACGGGCAGAAATGGTGGGCAGGGTCAAGGGCGGTTTAGATCTGGACCGTCGGATCTCGGGAATGGACGGTGGAGATCTGTCGACGGGGAAGGTAGGTCCCAAAGGATTTAGGCCTATCGGGTTAAAGCTAGACCGTGGGATTTGAATGATGGACGGTCCAGATTACTTCTCGGGGAAATGAAATCAATGTGAGATGGGGGGTCAGGCGGAGATCGGGTGCAATAAGGACCGTTGATCTGCAAAGATCAACGGTGGATCTTCACCGAGAAGTTTGAACTGTCAGATTTAAGACATAACAAAGGGAAGCCGGGTTAAGATCCTAGCCATTAGATATTGGGAATGGACGGCCCAGATTTGATCGCAGGATCGCAATCAAAGGAGGAAAGGGGAAGACACAAAGGGAATTTTGCGATGCGATGTAACGCTATCCGTTGGATCTGGGAGTAGATCGATGGTCAATATTCAATCGGAGGGGTAAAGGAGGAAAGTTGTGGGCGGAGTGTGAATAAATATTAGCTGTCGGTTCTTGTGGATTCGACGGCTAAGATTCAATCGGGGGGATCGACATCGGAGAAGGCAAAAGGGAAAAGTGTTAGGGGGAACTGAGATTTGCTGATTGCGATTGAGCGAGAGCCGTCAATCTAAAAACTAGATTGACGGTGGAGATTTAATCATGAAGGAAAAAGGCGGAATGGTGGGTTCGGAACGGGGAACAATATGGACCGTTGGATCTGGGCGCAGTAGAGAAGATCAACGGTGGAAAAACAATCGCTGCATCGCATCAGAAGAGGGGAAATAACAAAGAAAGCAGGGTGAACTGAATATTTGCAATGCGACTTTGGCCGATGGCTACTTATCTTGCAGAGATCGACGACCCATATTTGTTTTTAAAACATATCGTTGGGTCTTATTAAAACATAATGAAAGTCGGGTTTTTATGAAATACAAAGGAAAAAAAGGTTTTGGCGGGGCTCGGAGAGGAGTTTAAGCCCTTTAAGTGCCCGGTTGCGGGGCTTAAGGTCTTATAAGGTGGAGGTTTATGAAAGTTAAGCCCTTGGGGGCTAAGAACTTTATCATGAAAAAGACTGTTTTTGGCTTAAAAACAGAGTTTTTGAGGCAAACTGAGGGTTCCAGTAGAGGAAAAACGGAATTTTAAACCAAGTTTGGAAGAGTATAAGGTTTTAAAAGGGTTTTTAAGTGATTTTGAAGTTTGAATGAGGCTTTATGGGGGAATTTTCTGAAGGAAAGAAGGGATAAAAATAGGTTTCTTATGAATGAAAGGAGGGGTAAAAATGAGGGGAAAATGGGATTTTGCAGCAGTCTTTTTTCTTCAGGAAAACAAAAGATTTTTTAGGATTATGAGGGAAACAACAGTGAAGATTAACTAAAGGATTAGTTATCTTCATAAGACTTTAAGAACTCACAATTTGGCCACAAAATTGTTTCTTGAAGGCTTAAAAATGTTTTAGCCACCATTTGATATGACAAATTTTTATAGGTGGTTAACAATGTGTTCACTTGGGGTATTGATTTTGAGATTGACCTGTGAATAGTATTCATGGAATTAAATTTTTTTTATTTGCTAAAATGGAACTCTTGGCAAAGATAGTAGTCAAGAACTTGAGAAAATCCATCTTTGAATGTAGACCTAGCCATGAAATCTGTCATCCTAACATTCTTAAAGATTCAAAAGGGACATTTTGATGCTAGCAGTGCAATGTATTTTCTTCACTAACCATCCAGTAATTTGTCTCCTACAAATTTCTTTATATGACTATATCTATGAAAATATTTCAATCCATCAAAAATGACATTTCAGCTGCCTAGAAGAATATAAAAGGGATTAGAACTTGTAGTAAAAAATGTTACCGTGCTATCTTAAATATTTAATTAATTATTTAATCAGTTTCTTCATTCATCATGGCCCTCTCAATCCCATGCCAATAGAATGGGGTACCTCATATGATATATCAAGCCTTGCAAATGTGGGCAAATAGTAAATCTTTCTAGTGAAAGTGGTTTAGCAATCAAAATTCTTCAAGCTTATTTCTGGTCAAGGGTTTTCACTCTAATATGCGATGGGGAGGAAGAAATATGTGCCTGCTCCTTAAGAAATTTTCTCCATCCCAAGAACTCCTTTTTAGAGTTTCAATTCCATTACAAGTTGAAGTGAATATCTCCATAAGTAATTTCTATTTTTATTTTTATTTTAATTGTGACGAATAAATGATTGACTGTGTTCATTCTTGGTAGTTCTAAATGTTGTTTCTTGTGAAACACAGATTGCATTAACCCTGCTCAGTGCAGAGTCTTCATTATTATCAGGAACAGACAGCTTTTTGATTTTAGAAATAAACATAATTACTTCAGGATGAATATTAGCTAACTTCTCTTTCACAAAATCAACCTTCTCAGTCCATAGCACAATTGCGATCTGACTAATTGTGTCTTGCTCCATTATTTTTGCAGCTTAATTTCCCTGTCAATGTTGTTGACACTTTACCTCTGTGAATTTACTCCAAATTTGACATGCTACGCCCCCGATCATCTCTAGTCACCCTTAGTGATTCGATCACCTGCATTGACATAAACCAGAAAGAATGCATAGAACATCAAGCAAAACCTATTCCATTGCAGAAATGAGACATCTTACAAGAAAATCAAAATTGATGAATATGACAGCTAGTCCACCTTGTAACGAAACATCTCTGCACCTAGTGAAAATAAGGATGGCTTTACATATGTTTAAGGTTAACCTGCCCACTGCTCCTTCCTTTTACTGGTTTTCATGAGAATCCTGGATCTTAAGCTTATAATGGTGGGTGCGAGTGTCCGGTCCTATTAAACCATCATATATCATTCAACAACTAAATCCATGCATTTAAACCATTGTATCAACGTATGAATTTGCATCAATGTACTGAATTAATATGACTTCAAATTTTGAAATTTTCCTACAAGATAACATTTATCATTAAAAAAATATGATCAAACATGAAGTAATCTCATGAATTCTTCAGATTTATATTGCAATATCCATCTCATATCGATAGATCTAGAATCTTAAATATTCTTATAAAAATGAATCCAGTTTCTCAAAAATATTAAAGAAGCTCAAACCACATAACAGAATAAAAAACCAGTAATTCGGATGCAATAAAATAGTACTTTTCCAATACTTCAGAAAAAGTGGTTCAACACTAACATAACTTCAAAAATGATTGAACTCTAACGTGGAGCTACAAGAAAATATCTTTATTCAAATCGAAATAAGGCAACAAAAATTAGAGAACCTTTGAGAAAACCATTAAAAAGTACATGCATCTCCAGTCAGAATTTGCAGTGCTCCTCAGGTTTTCACGTTTGCAAATAACAAAGTTGGATACCTAAATTATTCGAACAAAAATATGCAGTTAGGAGGATTCACATATTGTTGGTCCCCTGTCTGAATCGAATGGGAAATTGTGCCAAGATGAGATTTCAGTAAGAGGAGATTTAAAGGTGCGATTCCACATTTGTAGCTGAAACCATTAGTGTCTGATTGATCGTGTTAAGCCCAATATTTTTATTGTTTTTGATGATCATGGGCTCTTTCCAAAAACCAGCGCACAATGCATCATCCGATGAAGGAATTTTATATGCCCATGTGTGCCATTCGCTTTGATTTGGATCATATTGGGGGGAAATTCTACTAGCATCAATATTCTCAAGGGTTTGGCTGCATTCTAAACCGTTTTGATGAAAGCCAAGAAAATCATGAATAGATCCCCCATTCTTGCATCTTGACTATTGGACTTAGTAGAATACCTGAAGAATGCAGTTTCGAAAACCGCAGATTGTTGAGACTGAAATTGCACCCGAAAGAGATTGCAATAGATCCCCCAATCCTACATCTTGACTATTGAACTTAATAGAATCCATGAAGAATGCAGTTTCGAAAACCACAGATTGTTGAGACTAAAATTGCACCCAGAAGAAATTGCATTAGATCCCCCAATCGTGCATCTTAACTATTGAACTTAGTAGAATCCTTGAAGAATGCAACTTTGAAAACTGCAGATTGTTGAGACTAAACTGCCACCAGGAAGAAATTGCAGTAAGGCAGTTGCAAGAACAAGACCCACAAAAAAAACCCTAATCACTAAGCCAGCGGGAGATAACATAAACACATGTTTTGAGCGAGACAAATGTTATTTTAACTGGAGGTCTAAAATTTAAAATAAAAATGAATACTCTCGCCCTCCATTTTTCCAAACATCATTTTTAATATTATGCCTTCAAATATCATTTTAATATCATACCCATTGTTTTTCTTATGGATGTTGAGCGCACTCCGTGATTCTTTGTAATGCCAACAATTGATTTAAAAGGAAGCTTCAAAAATCAATTCAATTTCATTCTAATAAATTTATTTTAAAAACATTGATGGCGAACCACACAATGAGTGGGTTCGAAAGGCGTGTACCTTAAAAGTTTTACGTGATTTATCCAGAAGAGTTTTTAAAGAAATTAATTAATTAATTATTAAAATAAAATTGAGATAAAATAGTAAATTTAGGAGAGGTTTTTGCAACCCATGGTTTTTCTCATGGTATTCCACCTTTCCAACAAGGGGGAATTAACCTGCTCTCGTTTGGAATGGCTAATCCCAACAGGTTTTAAGGTTTATTATAAGGGTTAGGGGAATAATTAGTTAGTGGTTAAGGGATTAAGGATTAGGGGCTTAGGGCTTATGGGTTAGAGGGTTAGGGTTTAGAGGTTAGGGGAATAATGAGATAGTGGTTAAGGGGTTAGGGATTGGGGGCTTAGGGGTTAAGGGGTTAGGGATTGAGGTCTTAGGGGTTAGGGGATTTAGGAGCATTTATGGGTTAGGGGAATAATGATTTAGTTGTTAAATGGGTTAGGGGTTAAGGGAATATTATGCATTTAGAGGTTAAGGGGTTAATATTATGCATTTAGAGGTTTATGGTTTAGGGGGTTAAATGGGTTAGGGGTTGGGAATTAGGGTTTAATGGGTTAGGGGTTAAGGGGTTATAGGTTTAGGGTTTAGGGGGTTAAATGGGTTAGGGGTTTAGGTGGTTAGGGGATTTAACAATTAATGATTTTAGGGGCTAATGGGGTTAGGTTTTAGGGGGTTAGATGGGTTAGGGGTTGGGAATTAGGGTTTAAGGGGTTATGGTTAAGGGTTTAAAGGTTTAGGGTTCAAGGGTTAGGGGTTAAGGGTCTATAGGTTTAGGGTGTAGGGGGTTAAATGGGTTAGGGGTTTACTAGGGGTTTAGGGGGTTAAATGGGTTAGGGGTGAAGGGTTTAGGGGTTAGGAGTTAAGGGTTTAGAGGTTTATGGTTTAGGGGTTAAATGGGTTAGGGGTTTAGAGGTTTAGGTGGTTAAATGGGTTGGGGGTTGGGAATTAGTGTTTAAGGGGTTAGGGGTTAAGATGATAGTTTCATTGGTCTCTGTTTGTGCACAATAGTTGCTTATTCTTTGCGTCTCAATGTAACAATTTTGTAAGTATTGTTGCTTGTTTCCATGTCTTCTTTATTTATTAATTTATAGCATTTGTTAGCCATTGCTTTACATTTATTGATGAAAATGTCTATTGCAATCAAACCAAATGTATGTTCAATCTCCAGTTTCAAACTCAGCCACAGTGTTGTCACACAATTTAAGTCCGGAGAATGGCCATCTGATGAAGTCTTAATAACCAGACTGCACCTCATGACTACTCTAGAAAATCTTAAGTTCGAGTGTCCCACATTCATGAGAAATTTGGCTCTTATACTCTTGCTCCACCTGACTCTGTCCTGGAAATACCCTTGTTTATTGCAAAACATCCTAATGTTGTCGACCTTGTCCCTTAACATACCAAGGAAACATATGTGACTGAGAGGAATGGAAAGCACTACAAAGTTGAAGAGAGTAAAAAAGACTAAGATGGCTTAAAGGATAAGCTTGAAGAATGTAGCAGTGTTGAAACAAATAAGAGTTGTCCCAAACAAATAGTTGATAATGTGAAACCTTCTTTTGTACCAGTCAAGCAAGACTACATTCATGTGAGAGCAAGAAGAGGCCAAGCGACTAATAGGCATAGCCTGGAATATAGGGTATGGTTCCCTCTTTTTGATGAAATATTTGATCTACATTTTGCCTATTGAAGATTAACCATTTTAACCTTTCCAACAAGGCAGAATTAACCCAATCGTAGGTCCCAATATGTCATGATATATATTAAATATAGATATATATGAGAAGGAATAATAAAGACATATATTGATAGAGGTGGTGAGACAAGGGGAGTCACAAGGGAGAGATGGAGATAAACTGAAGGAGAGGGGAGAGAAGGAATGGAGAGAGAGAGAGAGGGAGAGGAGTGAGAGAGGTAGAGAAGGGTAAGAGAGGGAGATAGTGACACAAAGATGGAAGGGGGGCAGAAAGAAGGATAGAGGGAGGGATATAGTGAGGGGATTGGAGGGTAGAGAGAGAGAGAGAGAGAGAGAGAGAGAGAGAGAGAGAGAGAGCAAGGTAGGAGAGAAAGGGAGAGAGAAGAAGGACAAGAGATAGGAATTAAGAGAGAGGAACTAGTATCATAGAAGAAAGAGTATGTGACCAAATTACTCTATATGGAGATGGGAGATAGGGGCACCCCACCTACCTACTAAATGTCTAAACCAAATGTGGTGTAAATGTATATAATGGTGGTCAATTATACGAGGAGAGGATTTTATGAGGAGGCACTGGATTTTTAATGTGATATGCAAAAAACAAGTACTAAACCTAACCATTTCCAATGACCACACATATACAACAATGTGAATACAAAGGGAGTGTGAATTGAGATTGCTAAGTACTGCTCCTATAAAATAAAATAAAAGATCAATTAAGTAAAAAGAAAATATAAACTAAAATATACTAGAAATGATTTTTGTATTATAGTAGAATGAAATGGAAGAGATGAGTTGTGATGCAGAAATATGCAAATACTATTGAAAACAAGAGAATACCCTCAGAGAATTAAAAAATCCTACTACCAGGACTGAACTTTATTATTTTCCTATCAAAATTTTAGTTTTTCTCGAGCATAAATTAAAGGATGTAAATTCAAGAGTGCAAACACAACATGTACAATGGATTAAAACAAAAAATATATTAGGCCCACTCTACACAAATCTGCAATCTGAGAATTCAGGATAAAAAGAGCAGGCTCCAACAACAATTGCATAGAAGTCTTTATTACTCAAATAGAATAATGTCACAGCAAGTTGTCATCTCACAAAAGCTCCTACTACAACCTACAAGCTAACAATACTCACTCTTATTATCTATTTCTACAAATGTCTAACTAGTGTGCCCATCCTTTTCATTTATAAGTTAAGAGAAGGTGATGTTAGAAAACAGGCTAATGATAGCGTTAGTGGTGCATCTCCCTTGAGCATGAGCAACTCCCTCATAACTTTGCCTTGTATGCAAGGCTTTTCTTTTAGAGTAGTGCATTATCATAGTAGATATAACTCCTCTCCTGAAGGTGCCTCATTCCATAAGTGTGCACTCATGAATGCACCTGAGATGATGGTGTTAATATCCTCAACTAGTGTGCCATACTTGGTGGATGTGACCCAACAACTAATTTGTCTATCCTCGAAGGTGTTGTTATAAGCTTCTAGCTGTATTTAAGAATCTTTCTGACTGGTGTACCACATTATAGCTTTGCAATCTTGGTGCTGCTCAACTTCTCAAGGCTAAGGTGAGACCAACTCGAACCAACTAGGTAATCTAACACTCTTGAGATATTTTTTTTTCCAATAACCCAAGATTCTCCCCCAACTTGTCAAACTTCCCCTTTGTTAGGAGTTTTTTCAAACTATTAACCATATGCAACTTTGTCAGAATGTGGTCCAACACTACCAACTCCCTAATGAACTTGGAATCTTAGGAAATTGTATTGAATATCAATGTGTTTGAAATGGTCATGACACATTAGATTTTCATAGAGCTTGATGTAACTTTGATTTTGACAAGAGACAATATTCGGCTTCATCAATTGATTGGTTGACTCTACAATCAAGTTGCAAATCTAGATAGCTTCATAATAAGTATATGAAACTGCCATATACTTTGCTTCAGTGGAACTGAATGCAATTGTTTCTTTCTTCTTGTTGATTTAATAAAAATGATTTATAAAATGATAATAATGATGTTTAAAATGAGCTTTATGATGGTCTCTTTATACACATTGATTGTTCACGAGGTGTGGGGGTATGTTTATAACATCACTGACCTTGAAAGCTTTGTCTTGAAAGCACAGTAATTATAATTTTCTTTAGTTAAGCACATTTTTGTGGTGGAATGAAGTTTATCAGATATCTATTTATACCTTGTAGAGGTTTGACTTTGTTTGTCCTTTGAGTGTTGGTGAGGTTTCTTTGTATTTTTTGCATCATAGTCTAAAGTACTTTGACCTGATTGTTTAACATGAAAGCTTTATGCTTATTAGCAATATATTTTAAATACCTGCATGATCAAGAAACTGTTATGGTTAATTAAATTACTAATTAGGTACTACAGAAAGAGGATGATGTTGAGAGGGCAAGCCTGGGTGACTCTGGGAGCAACCCAGAGGTGGTCAGACAAAGCTCTGCTAAGTTACAAATCTGAAGAGAAAAAACTGGTGATGTATATGTGGTTGCTCCACCTGGGCTCTATGGAAAATCTTGGCAGAGAGTGTTTACCTTTCCATGCCTTCACGAAAGTAGGTTGTCTGGTCACAAAATAAGATCACTACATGTAGGTGATGGTTATGTAGTAAGTTCTCAGCCTTATCTTCAGAATGGCTAACAGAGAGGATCAGGTTTGAATACAGGATATAATTTGATGAATTTGGAGATTTAGAGTTAAAGAAAAAATTGTGGTGATGTTTGGATGGGTGCTAATTTGTAGGGTTTTCCATTTTTATAATTTTCTTTGTTGTGTTCTCTACCATGCTACCTAGTTTCTTTCCTGTTTCCCTATCATTTTGACTTTTTCGATGTCTATCTCTCTATTGTTTCTTGCCCCATTTGAAATTTCATCCTTATTTGGTAGGTGTTTTCTTCAATATAGTGTGAATATTTTTCCATCACACAGCTTCTGTGGGGTTTGTCTACGCAAATAGCTTGTAAGGCCCATTCATCAGGGTATTTGATGAAATGAAATGATTATCAATGATCACCAACTAATGGTACCTGCAGTTATTTACTCTAACAATTCTACAGTTTTTCTGTGCCAACAATTATACAACATTTTAACCTCATGAATTAGTCTCCTCTGTTCTCTTAGTTGATTCTATAAGCACTTATTGTTGTTGTCAAAGCTTTTACTCTCTAGTCCCATTGAGCTATTTCAGTTATTTGTGGACATTGATCTATTTTCAATTCATTTCTTCAAATTTTATGACTGGTATGCGTTGCCTTTCGCCAGTGCCTTCTTTCTTACCTATGATTTTTTTGCTTAAGCATTCCAGCCAGCCAAAGCAACAGGGGCAGCAGGAGCCATGCAGTCCAGCCAGAGCCCAGCAGGGGTAGCGCAGAGGTAGCAGGAGCCACGCAGGGCTGACGCAAGCCCAGTCAGGGCAGCGCAGGGGCAGTGTAAGCCCTTCAGGTGTGACACAAGCCCTTATTGAGCAGCGCAGAGGCCGACGCAGGCCAGTTAGGCTGACATAAAGGGATTCAGAGCAGCATATTACTGCCGTTTTTATTTCTCTGTTGGGTGAACTAGTTTTGGTGCCCAGAATTGTTGTACTTAGATTATGCATAATAATGAAAACCCTCCAGAGCTAGCTGCACCGATTTTCCCACATTGGGTTTTTTCCGGGGATAGTTGTCTAGAAAATCCGTGTGTCACTTTGTCTATGAGCATGTTATTCAATATTTGATCTGTATGTGTAGGTTGCTAGTTGTATTTACTATTTACTTCGCTAATTTATTGAATATTTTAGAAATTAACTTGTAACTTAATTCAAGTAGGAGAAATAAATCAAGATACTGCAATAGGGTTTCTTAGATTAAGAAATTTTCACATTCCCTAGGTCTAGCCCCATTAGGTCACCTAGGGCAACAATTTCCTAGGAATCTAGCTAGAGGAAAACTTCTATCTCCTAGAGGCAGCTGCGTTGCTGGGTGCCCTCACTCTCCTCAGAACATGGGCCAATTCCAATGGCAGAATCTCCGGATACCTCAAGCCCTAGCTCTAGGATCAAGTTTTGCCTAGGTGTTCCCAAGGATAGAACCTAGTAGGATCAATTTGACCTATCAAAGTAAAAACACTTGTTTGATCCTTTCCCATCACCTTATCCAAGATAGGAACATCATTGGTTGCTAAATTCCATCCCCGAACCTAGGTTGGGTCCACTTGGCCCAATGTGGTCCCATTTGGTGTCAAAGGCCTTTCATCAAGGACCATTTGGGAATCCAAGTTCCCAAAGGATTTTAGGGATTGAGAACTTCCTTCATAAGTCTTTTTCTTCTCCCTCAACCCTTCAATCCACTTCCTCTCTCCCTAGAAGATAAATTCCCTTGCTTAAAAGGAAAGCAACTCCCACTCTTTATTTTATCTTAGGGAAATGGTTTCCAGGGTCACTTCCCACCTATTCATTGACCTATACTCTACAAGTGACTTCCTAAACTACCAGGACTCCACCCATTGGTGAAAGTCCGTGAAGAGCAAGGAGCCTTAGCTGTGGTGACAATGGGCTAAGCCTCCATCGTTTCCCTTGTCCTAGCAATTTCCCTCTTAGGAACCCCTTTTAGATCCACTACTAGTTTGAGTGGTAACAAGTTGTTCACAATTCCATTTGTGAGCAACTCTTTGGTATGCCCACTTTTTCCATACTATAGCTCCAAGATGAGAAGTCCAGGGCTATGGAAGCTGCCCTTCTTCTCACTGAATCAATCCTCTACAATATAGTGAACTAGGGCTAGTTGGTTGGCCCACTTGACTGTTAGTTTAGTCCTTCAAAGTCTGCACATCCTTAGGCCCTATACACCTGCCCTTCTACCAATTTTGTTGTCCTTCACCAGAACAAGAGTCAGGGCTCTTCTTTGACAGTAACCTAACAACCCTCCAACTGTACTTGGCCTACCATCAATCTGCTCAACCACAGTCAATTATTTTTACTGATATAGGGCCCACAATATTTTCTTCATCTAGAGCTCTTCAAATCTGCCACCTAACAATGGTTTGAGTCCTCTCAAGATCATTGTTCTTGTGTTCCAATCTATGAACAAATATGAACTACTCCTCTTATCATACTTCTAACAATATGTAGATGATTGAACTAGGGTCACAAATCAGCTAGTAACAGTCCATTTACTAATTTTTTATAGGTTTCTTCAGATCTTTGTCTAAAAATCTATGGAAAGTCCACCAAAATAAACTCCTTAGCATGTCAATCCATTCTTCATATGGCACATTTCTTCTGCATGCTCAATCTTCTGCTCAGGTTCCACCCTCCTTTGGATCTGTTGTCTCCACACACACTGAATCTGCAAACCATCTTCTAGATCTGGTTCATTTAAATAAATCCCAAGGGTCAAGAACTGAATTTTATCACAAATTTGTCAGCGTATTAAGGTCAAAATTTATGAACTAAACATGTTAGAAACTGTCCTAACTAGGGCATTATACTTATGCACTTCTAATTTTTGAATAACAAACCCTATCCACACATAGAAAAAACACGACTCTTGCCTCCATAAGAGACTTGACCTAGCTCATATGGATCCATAAATTCTAGGCATTTATTTGATTGAATCTTGACATGAAATTCATATCTCAATGTCGACCCTCAAACTAGGGTTAACTCAGTCAATTTTACGCGTGCGTCGACTTTTGTTATGGCTCTAAATTACAGTGCAAGCCCTCCTCCATTTATGTTGGGCTTTATCACAGACCTTGCGGCCTACTAACCACTAAAAGGTAAGATGGTATCAACCCTCTCTTATATTTCCTGTAGAAAATATAACCAACGGGATTCAATCTGATCTTGTAATCATGTACTAAAACAAGATACCGAATCCTTCCTACAATTTGTGGAAACAAAACACAATCGCACAATCACATATAAGTAAGAGAAACAAGTTATCTATCACACAACACAAGATGTATCTGGGGAAGCAACTGCTCAAAACCCTCTATCTCTATTTTGTATTAAGTCGAGAATCATGAAACAACACAATGCTTAAGCTCTCTTGAGATTCTCCAACACTTTGCCAATTGTCTCCTGTTGATCTAGGAAAAATCGGTCTAGTACTTAGCCAATTCTCAGCCTTCCTTCAACTTGTCTTGCTCACGCAATTCCTATGGATTTATCTCCATATTAATTAGAAAAATCAACCTTCCCTAATTGCGCAATCCATCATGGCATCCCAATGACTTTATAATTGCGCATGGGAAATTTTCTATAAATACAACTAATAGTTATGTTCCTCTGAACTGTGTTACAATAAGGATCAAGGGGCTTTTTATTATTTAAAATAAGATAAGTTCCAACAACCCAAAACCCTGCATTCCGAGAGATGCACACCAAGAGTTTGCGGCCCCGTTGGGGTTAGTTAGGTACCAACTTCCCGTGGTCAATCGTCATATGAGCTCTGTCAATTTGACACGAGTTGCCATAGAAAGATGTTCTGAGACTACACCAGTAATACAATTTTCATGTGGAATTACAAATATTTGTCATGCCCAAAAAACATTGTTTGGGGCCTCAAAATGGCTTTGAAAGTTCAGACCCGAAAAACCGACAAAATAGTAATTAGCAGAACAAGGAACGAAAATCGAAAGAGACAAGTGATGCAGGGCTCATGGGAATAGGTGGTGGCCACTCAATATCCACTTTCGACTTTAAATCAAATTTCGAGCTAACTCAATCATCATGAATTATTTAATTGACAAAAGTTGTCATGAGATGAAAGTACAATTTATTGTCCAATTTATTTAAGGGGAAAATAAATTAGATGCCTCACATTCCTCACTCCTGGTACATCAAAATTCCTCACTAGTGTGGGTGCATTTTTTTTGTCCTTTCTAGTTTCCAATTTCACTGTTTCTTGTTGCAAATTTCAACACTCCCTCTCAATAAGAAAGGAATTCAATATATCTCCATCCAGTACCTTTGGAATGTTCTGCATGCTACACTTCTCTAGTGTTTTTTGCACCTGCAAATCCTGAAACTGAATAGCCTCCAAACAACTTACTCAGTATAATGCATTTTTGAGTCTTCCGACCATCGGCAGCTACCGCAGGGTTCAGCACCGGGATTCTCAAAATCGGCCGTCGACACTCGCATCCAGGGTGGATTGACCGTTGCTAACTTTGATTTGTGCTCCAGTATTTGACATCTGTCACTCTGATTTCTGTCTTGTTGACATCTGACTACATCAATCTAATTGATCCTTCCTACTACTGTTGTACTGTGGGATCCTCATAGCCAGGTTCGATCCATGAGACATGCCATCTCAATGGACCTTGCCCAAATTTCTTATCTTGGGATTATGTCTGCACATCACCCCACCTTACACCTCAAGGTATGGTTGCTCCCTCTTCCTATCTGGCTCAGAATTCCCCCCTCATGGAGGTCTTTGCTTGAGGTCTTTGCTCGAGTGGACGCTTCCACTCGGTCTCCTCTCTACTTCTCCAATTGTGGCAGCTACTCCACAACCTTCTGAGACTGCTTCTCATGAGGATGCATGTTGAGAGGTAATTTATGCTCCCTCTAAACCACCAAGTCTCTAACTTCTTCCTTTATCCTCAAAGCTTTACATGCATCTGGCACCTCAAGTTCATATAGGTTCTTGACTCGCACACAATGTAATTGTCTCGAAGTTACAAAAAGTTTCTAAAAAAGAGTCGATTTTAAATCAATGATATCTCCCTCATTCGAGCTCCAATTTGACCGATTTTTTTTTCCATTTGGGTATATTTTCACAAGGAATCCAAATATTCTATTTGTTTTCAAAAAATTTGCACCAAAATCTTCAGATATTCTCTACAAACTCGCCGCCCAAAAAATTCCTTCTCTGATACCATGTAGAAAATCTAACCAACGAGATTCAATCTGATCTTGTAATCTACTAAAACAAGATACTGAATCCTTCCTACAATTTATGAAAACAAAACACGATCACATAATCACATATAAGTAAGAAATAAATTATCAATCGCACAACACCATGATGTATTTGGGGAAAGCAACTAATCAAAACCCATCTATCTCTATTGTGTATTACGTCAAGGAATCATGAAACAATACAATGCTTAATCTCTCATGAGATTCTCTAGCACTCTGTCAATTTTTTCCTGTTGATCTAGGCAAACTCGGTCTAGTACTTAGCCAATTCTCATCCTTACTTCAGCCTGCCTTGCCCATGCAATTCCTAGGGAATTAACTCCTTATTAATTAGGAAAATCAGTCTTCCTTGATTGCGCAATCCATCATGGAATCCCAATGAACTTATAATTGCACATGGGAAATTTTCTCTGAATACAACTGATAGTTATGTTCCCTTTAACCTTTGTCTCAACTGGGTATTTCTCGAAAATTACATGCATGCAACTATTAATAGTGAATTATCAATTATCTGATTGATCACTCATTGTGAATTAAATCTAATTTAATTCATTGGACCTCGCACTAGCTCATCACTCAGTTAGAACTAGTTAAATTGATTTTAACTCATTTAATTGAGTTAATTACACTTGCACCCCACTAATGCATCAACTTCAACTGGACCCCAAAAATATTAGAATCCCTCTAGATGCTTCATATTAGACCCTCAACTCGAATTTCTTGAGCTAACTCGGTCATCATGACTTAATTAACTGACACAAGTTGTTATGAGATGAAATTACAATTTATTTTCCAATTTATTTAAGGGGAAAATAAATTAGACGCCCCACATTCCTCACTCCTGGTCATCAAAATTCCTCACCAGTGTCGGTGCATTTTTTTTGTCCTTTCTGGTTTCCAATCTCACTGTTTTGTTGTAAATTTCAACATTTCAAAACTTGATGCGGCCTTCACACAGAGACACCATTGAAATCACATGCCTAGATTCTCATGAGAAACCTCTCTTAACCTTGATCTGCCAGAATTGAACCAACAATATGCCATCCTACTTCCTAGCGCAAACCGACCATTAAGTTATGCAACATTCTTCTGAACCCTCACATGATGATCTTGCTCTTGGAGTATGATCATGACCTCCCTTTAGAAACCCTTACTCGGCCCTCGTACTTGACCTACTTTAGGACTACATCTCTCTTCACCCCCTTGATGTGCTAGATAGTGGGAATACATGTCAAACATGCTAAGATGTGCCAAGCGATAAGGCATGCCAAGATGTGCAAGGGTGTGTCAATGCGTGTTAGGGACTATCAAGACAAAAAAAGGGAGAAAAAAGTTAAACTACAAGGAAATCAACACATAAGAGGGTTAATAAGTCATCAATTTACCTTTTCCAAGAGGGGAATGCTAGGCACACTAACACTGGGCGGCAATAGGTGCCAAGTGCAAAGTCTTAGTGCATTCTAAGTGCCAAGTATTCCCTTGTTGCTTCTCATCTACTTTCCAACAACTGATAATCACAAATAAATTTAATATTAAACCATGCCAAATCATACCAAGGCATCTCAACATATTCCACATATGCTAAGACTTTCCAAGCACCAACACGTGCCAAGCGCCAATATGTGTCAGGAACTAGTGTTATGCATGTTATGAAGTGGAAGGGAATGTTGAAGAGTGCTAAAGTGTGCTAGAGAGTGATAATGCATGTTCATGAGTGTTAAGGAGTACTAGGAAAAAAACATGAAGGGAGCACTAGGTAAAAATTCAGGGAAGTTAATGAATAATGAGAATGTAGCATCATGAGAGACTAGTGGAAAGATCATTACAGCATATGCCAAGGAGGGACTGACAAGGTATGCTAAGAATTGGTAAGGCATGCTAGGGAATATCAAGGCATGTCAAGAATTCCCAAAGTGTGCTTGGGAGTTCCAGGGTGTGCTAATGATATCATGTGCCAATTAATAGTGCCAAGATATGCCAATACATGCTAGGTGCTAAGGATGTGGTGCAGGGTGCCAGGGTATATCAATATATGTCAAGGCAACAAAAGGAAGAACCAATAAGAGGGTTAATAAGTCAGGACTTTATCTTTTTGAAAAGGGGCATGCTAGGCACACTAATAATAGGTCCTAATACATGCCAAGTGGCATTGTGTGCCAAGTGCTAATGTATGTCAATGCATTCAACTAAGGTGTTCCAGGGCATGCTAGGGACTATATGCAGCATGCCAACACATGCTAGGAGAGTTCCATGTTGTGCTAGTGCATGCCACCATGTGCTTGGGCGTCAGTGTCATCACAAGATGTTATAGGTACAAAGATGTTCCAAGACATGTGGGGTGCTAAGAAATGTTAGTGTGTGCCAAAGCATTAATTCAAGGTGTGCCCAGATTGTTGAGGATTGTTAGGTATTTCTCATTAATAGAATTGTCAGAGCTCGATTATGTATTAAATAATATATTAATGATACACGCTTATTTCTTCTTAAAAAATCGATTGACCCTAACCACTATGGCCTTAGACATATTATAAAAAATGCTCAACAATAATGGTATTAAATCATTATCTTTTGACAAAAAATATATTGACAGGCACATAGCGTCATCAAAAACTCATTGGAATGATCAATGATGACAAACATTTTTTGATCGTCACCAATAGTAACAAAAAGAGCATTGGTGAGGGTCATTAAAAGTTTGTCACTATAAGTGTCACCAAAGAGAGAATTAGTGATGGACCTTTAACAACCCTCACCAAAAGTGAAATGTCTTTGGTGACGAACCATAAAGGACCATCACTATATACACTTACAGTGACGGTTTTTAGTGATCAATGATGACAGACATTTTTTTACCGTCACCAAAAGTAACAAAAAGAGCATTGGTGAGGGTCATTAAAAGTTCGTCACTAGAACTGTCACCAAAGAGAGAATTAGTTATAGGCCTTTAACGACCCTCACCAAAAGTTTCATTGAAAATGTCTTTGGCGACAGACCATAAAGGACCATCACTATATACACTTACAGTGACGGTTTTTTAATGACCGTCACCATATGTGACATTGGTGACGAACCTTAAAGGTCTGTCACAAGCATGACCCTCACCAATGTGCTTTTTTCTTGTAGTGAGTGCCTGCCTCTGCCAAGTTTCTGCCACATGAGTGAGTACAGTTTACTCCTTGTAACCATGGAGGGATTGAATAGTCGAATTTTCCATTGTGTTACTAACCCTAACACTAAATGGAGGTGTCCTATAAAAAATAGGATTCACCCCTACACTATTAGGTGTATAAGGGGTGGTTATAAGCCATGGTTGATAGTTGGGACTTAGATGTTAATAAGGTCATGGTATGATGGTGGGTGATCTACAATGTGGTCCAAAGTGTTAGACATCATCCTGTTTGGCTCCAACTGACTTGAAACATACTATTCCCTATTTTTCACCCCTTCTTTTTCTAGCACTTGTTGAGCCTTTGTTGCCACCCTCTCTTGTCTTTCCAACTTTTTTTGATGTTATTTCTCTTCCCCCTTTTTTTTTTCTTTCAAGCCTTTCCTTTGCCCGAGATGATGTTGTTTCAATCCTTGAATCTAGATTTTCTTGGGCCAATCCCTTCTTTCTCTTTTTAGATTCTTGAATTTCAATTTTCCTATGCTCAGACTTGAACATTAGGTTCATATATTCTTCAGAGGTGAGTAACTGTGAACTCCTCTCTAACCGAAGATAATTTGTTGTTAAATTTGTTGATGAGGCTTCCACTCTCTCTACTGGTAGCTTTAGGAACCTACCAAGTATTGGTTGGATCATTTTCGCATGCTCCTGATGTCTTATATCTTTCCTTTCAACCTCAAGGAAACATGATTGAACCCCAGTGGTGTCCTCATTTGGCACTTCGTTCTGAACAAACTCTTCATTATGTGATCAATTTTCCACAAAATAATGAACAAGTTTAGTGTTAAACTCTACTAGTTGAGAAGGAATTTCCATGCTTTCATCATCGGTAGATGACACATTATGTTTGTTGTGATTCATCATGGCCTCTTCCAACCATGATGGTGGGCTTACTTGGGTTGGCATGCTCAAATGGTCATTTTTTATTCTTGTTACATTCTCATTTGATGCCACATTGGCATTGCCATATGGAATATCACATGCATAATTAGCAGGTGTTTGAGTGGATGTGGCAGTCTCCATGTTATTGAAAATTGGATCATTACCAAATTGTGTCTCACAAACATGTTCATCATCATAGAAGTTTCCTTGAGAAATGTATATCATACCTTCAGTAGCAATAGCATCTTCCTGTGATTCCACATTTACTTGGGCATCAACCGTGACATGTAATTCCTCTTCTTCCTGACCTTCCACAACAAACGCCTTGCTATAAATAGTATCATTAATAAAGCATCAACACTCAGTGGCCAAATTCTAGTCCTCCTAAATCCAGCCTTGATATTATAAGGTGTTAGAGCCCTTTTAATTTGTTTACTTCCAAGATCATATAGCTCAAGTATTTTTACCCCCATCCCTGGATTCTTTGTCATCCATGAAGCCCATTGTGCCTTGAAATAGTTCTTGAAATGCCCAAACACACTAACATCAAGAGGTTGAAATCTAACTGGTATGAGATGGAAATGTTAATAGGTCAATGCCCAAATTGTTGGCCTCCTCGATTGTCTGCATATCCATGTGGCTTCCATGGCCATATAAAATAATTAGGTGTCTATTTTCAGGTGAGACACCACCTGGCATAGATGCCGCAAAGTGAAAAATCCAATTCAGGAAGAGTTCCTTTGTCATCTATGCATGGGGGTGTGCAACCATGCATGCACTTAGTTCACAATTCTGTATGTAGTTCTTAAGTTGTGTTTTTCCTTTGAATAAATAAAAACCTGGGATTGAAGAACCAGTTGCATTCACACAACAAAGTATAGTGATCCACTCCCTCCTTCTAGACAAACTTTTTGGTACATTTATGCTCCCTCTCTTGGAAATTATTCGCAATGCCACAATTCCTTCCATCTTGTAAGACTGTTTTGTCACAGTTCTAGATATGGGTTGGGGCATAAGAGTGTTTTTCATATGCACGCGAAAGGGTGTTATAGAATTTAGACACATTTCAGGGCATAAATTTAAAGCCATGTCTCTATCAAGACCCTTCATTATTCATAAGACAACGTCTGGATGCCTTTTTTTAAACCCACTCCACCAAGATTTTCCAGAAAACCGATATTTAAAGGGGTTAGGCCTCCCCTGACAGATTTGAGCTACTGTGGATTTGAGTTGTATCAACTCTAACCTTTGTCCCATTTGGGCCATATCCTTACACCAAACAACTACCTCGGGCTCCTCCTCTTCAGTCATAACAATAACAAGCCCTATACGCTTTGTATGAGTGAGCTCATTAATCCAATAATGTATGCTTGAGGCTTCAATTCAATTTTCTTTTGTGGATGCACATACTGAGTATCCCTTGAAATCTATGTCATGAATTGCAACTAGCATGTCTTCCTTTGTACACCCTCTTATGGCATTGATTTTCTTAGTTGAACTTGCCCCTTGTAATGTGGTTGAGTGTGGCACTATGGTAGATGGATGGACAGGAGGATATTCCACCACATGGGAATTCTCAACATCATTGCAATGGGCATTTGCAACATTGACATCATCAACTATTTCCTCTTTCGATGAAGTGCATCGCAATTGGGCACCCTTTGTCCCTCACCTCCTCTTATTCCTTATACGATCTGCAATTGAAACTTATGGCATGGCTGCAAAAAAAACATGAATAATCTTAAAATTTATTTCTGTCAGTGGAAATTGTTTCAGCTATAGAAACTCAGTCTAATGCCCATAAGAAATTTAAATAATAAACTGAGTCTAATCAATAATTTCAACATGCATAATAAAAACTCAGTCTTATTTATTTCATGAAATTTAAATATGAAAAGGTTAACAAATACTTGCAACCTGCATATATTTGAATTCATTTGTTATTAAGGTCACCAGACATATGATTATAATGGAAAGATTTGAATGTGTGTTATGTTTTGAATGATAAGAAAGGTCCATTTCTAATATGTCTTGTTTAATTTTTTTAGTTTCTATAATGTTGCATATAGAAAATTCAAACACAAATAGACATGATGCAATCTACTTTTTCTAATATCGGAGTTGTATCATGCTTTATGGCAGCCTAAAGAGGCACAATTTTCTCAAAACCGAAACATCATCTTTGGAACGGTAATTATGGACATGTCTTGTTCATATGATTAGAATGCATAGGTTTGAATGTGTGTTAGGGTTTGAATGTGTGTTATTTTGTTGGTAGGATTTACCTTGTAATGACTAAAATGTTTAGATGTGCCTCTTGTTGAAAAGAACAATTTCTCTATAAAACATATATATAATTAGTAAATTATTAGAAGCAATTATCATTAAAATACCATTCGTAAAATAAACATGGTATTAGACCTCGAATCTGAGAGCATCCTTGACGTAGTCAACTTGTTTATCACAGTATAATTTATGAAAAGGGAGGAGTAGATCCAAAGGAGACCAAAAATTGTATTTTCCCTATTCCTAAGTTGATAGCAGTGTGAATTCATCAAGGTCGAGTATCTCAAAGAATATGTATCTTAAGGTCGAAGTATGAAGGTTGAAAATATATTGAAAAATAAAACTTGTAAAAGGGAACATTTAAAGGAGTAGAGGTCAATCTATTTCAAGATCTAGAACTCACATCACTATTATGGTTAAAGAAGTGACATAATCGAGATATGATTAGTCATGTGTGAGAAAAAGAAGAATGGGAATAGAGACCTGATGTCATATGTTATGGAAGGTCAAAAGGCCTCAGGGTTAACTATAATTTATATGATGAAAATATATTATGGAAGGAGTCTTAGTTAAATAACGCTATTTTTAGGAAGGAAAAAGTTTTAAGCCTTAGTGTATCCACATAAGTAGCAAATAAGTTTGTAAAAATTTGATCTGAATATGGGAAAACTTGTTATCAATCTCTCTCATCAATATTAAAAATGTGTTTAAGGATCGGCTCAATTAACCATTTGTGAAGGGGTTAAAGTGCAAAGTTTCATGTGTCTTTGATGATCAAATTATGAGTTAATTAGCCTTTTAAAAACTCATAGACAACAAATGAAATGTAGTAAAATAACTAACAGTAATCACATAACAAAATGGATGATGATGGAGTTCACCCCTCCTAGGCTACATCTCCATGGACCTGCATTAACTAGCTAGGCCCTCTTGGGATTATGAGTAAAATGTTTGATTAAAAGCATCAATATTGCTCCAATGGTTTTTTTTTTTGTTCCATTGGCTTCACAACACTCAAATACCCCAAAAATTACTATTCAATCTCTGAATTTGGTTCAAATCTCCTCTAGGCTTGACCTCCAACACTGGTGAGCATGGGCTTGTTTAATCTCCAAAGTGAAAAAATCACTTTCATATGTGCTCCAACGCCTCTATAAATTGTACCACTATGTTCAGATCATCAAATACATCAAAAATTGACTATTCATTCACTAAAATTAGCCTTCATCTAATCTGGGCATGGCCTTCCCTCCTGGTGGCCTTAGGCTTCAAAATTCTTCAAGTGACCAAAAACACATGTAGATGAGCTCCATTGCCTTCCAAACTATTCCAATGGATTCATAGCATGCTAATATGCTAAGAATTACTATCCATGAGAAAACATTGGTCAAAAATTGACCAAGATAGGCCTCATTAAAGTTTTCCCTAGATTCTGCCTCTAAATCTAGAAAACTGCTAGATATCCCCGACAAATTTGGAAGTGGCACTGGGTTTGGAGGTGGCTACTAAAATTCCGCCAATTTAACTGCCATATTAATTATGGCTAACTGAATATTAATTATTGCTAAGTGTGCACTAAGCCCAAATTATTTCAGGCATTGGTTTGAGGTCTTAGGAGAGGGTCACGTGAAGAGGAGGGTTGGCCTGCTCCGTTCCTCCACCCTTAGATACACAACTACATTAAAATATAAGTTCTTCACTTTTCATTTCATGAACTACTGTTGTGGCGTGTTGGTTGGAAAACGCAGTACGGAGGGGGAGGTCATGGGGTCGAGCCCCGACCTCGCCCCTCATATGTGTTTTTGCGCATTAAAACTTACGTCCTCCAACCATTTAATAACCAATTGTTTAACGTTGTAATAAGGTTTGTCAGACTTTTCATTAAGTTTGAACCGAACGTTTAGTACATTTGCTGCAAGGTAACGTACGTTAGGTTATTTAATTGCCCACCATAATAATATGTCACCATTACTAATGTCATATGCCACATTGAAATGTAATGCCACCATAAGTAATATGCATTCAAAACATTTGAAATGTCCACCATATGGACTTTGAAATTGAGCCAATGTTCAATGAACTTTTAATACATATACTCCAAGGTAACGAACCTTAGGTTATTTAATTTCCCACCATAATAATACGCCACCATCACTAATATGATATGCCACATTGAAATGTGATGCCACCATAAGTAATATGTGTTCAAAACATTTGAAATATCCACCATATGGACTTTGAAATTGAGCCAACGTTTAATGAACTTCGAACTATGGGTTTTTAATATAATGTGGAATTTTAATAATTAAAATTTAAAATCAATAAAATATATATAAATCATATATATATATATATATATATATATTTATTGAACCCAAATTTAATATATTAAAAAAAAAATCCACGACATAAAAATCATGAACCCACATTCACCCTTGGAGGACATTCAGCAATTTTTATCTTCACAAACCAAACTAGCTAATCCTGCAGTGACACTTTTCACAATCCCATTGGACAAAAACTAAAGAATATTCTTTGCATGTCCACTGGACTACAATATCACAAGCTGTACGTGTTCCGCAATAATTTTTGTTTGATTTATATGTTTTGAACGGTGATTAGCAGACCATAAATTCCTCACCCGAAGTCAATTTTCAACGAAACAAGTTGCGTTGGATTCCTTGTGATGGGTTAGCCGCTTTCGTTCTGGTTTGGTGCAATTCTGAGCACTTTTATTTTTGAGATAAAATTTTCCCCTGATCCAGATTATGATCAAAATTAGAAGGTTGAGAGAATTGGAAGGTCAAAATTATAAGAGCATATAATTTAGTCCGAATTTGGTTGCATAGATTGACCAAAAATGACTAAAATAAAGGTCGAAAACCTTATAATCTAGTTTTGTGTGCCTAGAAGGACTTAGGAATACAAAGGAATATTAAACCAGGTCGCAAACATAGTTAAATCCAAACATGACCTCTGATCCAGTAGTAAAAGGTACGATACCTTAGATATAGCTCCAGAACATTCAAAATACCTCAGTACAAATTATTTCATATGTAATATTTGGAAGGTTGAAAGGCATCGTATTTAAAAAGGATCTTAAAATAATTTGGTTTGGAGTTGAGCCAAGAACAGTCTAAAAGGAATCTAGCAACTTCAACCATCATTCGAAATTCGGGTTTGTTAATGAAGTAATATTTTCAGTTGTGATTGATCTTCGCTTTGAAGTTATGATTCCCTAAGCCAAGGTGAATATAACAATGAAAAATTCCCTACTTTAATAAATATCTTTTATATTGTGAATAGAACAAGTTCCAAAAGACAATAATTCTAGACATGTCCTGTTGATATGATTAGAATGGGTAGGTTTGAATGTGTGCTAGGGTTTGAATGTGTGATCAGAAAGGTCCTTTTCTAACCTGTCTCGTTTAAATTTCCTAGTTTCTATATTGTTGCATATAGACAATTCAAAGACAGATAGACATGATATAATCTATGTTTTCTAATCTCAAAGTTGTATCCTGCACTGTTTGATATTCTTAATATAACAGTGTTTCATATAGACAATTCAAAGACAGATAAACATGATGCAATCTATTTTTTCTAATATCAAAGTTGTATCCTATATTGTTTGCTATTCTTAATATAGCATTATTTTTTTGCTGTGAAAAAAAAAGAGTAGAAGAGGGAGATGTCCAAAGAAATTGGCTTTTGTGTGTTTAGGGAACCTGAGGAGACTTTCCAACCCTAATTTAGGGCCCTTAAAGAAGAGTGCCCTAAGATGAGGGTTTTGTAATGAAAAAATTGTCACTAAACATAAGGTAACTAGGGGGGATACCTTAATATGAATTTCCTTAGGTGTTTGTTTGTTATTCATAATCAAGATATTATATTTATTGAGGAGATAATGAATTCTGTTGAAAAGGTAGTAGGTTGTATTCTCAAAATTTTGGTATGTTGGATTTTTATATGTTTGGATGTGAATGGAATATTAGGAGGTATTTTTGTTGGTTGGTCCCCTGAATATGGTAATTTGACTCGCTCAACATGCCAATGAGATCTACAAGTGGAAGGGTATGTCCCTTCTCTTGGTATCAACCCCTCTCTTTTAAATTATTACGTGCCTTATGAAAACAATGAAAGTTTCTATGTTTTTCAACTTTTCTCTAGAAGTATTGATTGTGAGACGGCTAAAGCATTCCTTATCAAAACAATGAAAGTTTCTATGTTGTTCAACTATGCTTTGGAAGTATTGATCGTGAAATTGTTAAAGCATTATTCTGTGCATTATGAGAACAATGAAAGTTTCTATGTTTTGCAACTATGCTCTGGAAGTATTGATTGTGAGACTGCTAAAGCACTCCTTATGAAAACAATGAATGTTTATATGTTTTTCAACTGTGCTCCGGAAGTATTGATTGTGAGATAGCTAAATCATTATTACGTGCCTTATGAAAATAATGAAAGTTTCTATGTTGTTCAACTGTGCTTTGGAAGTATTGATTGTGAGACTCCTAAACCATTATTACATGCCTTATGAAAACAATGAAAGTCTATATGTTGTTCAATTTTGCTCTATAAGTAAACAATGAAATTTTCTATGTTGTTCAACTGTTCTCTAGAAGTATTGATTGTGAGACTGCTAAAGCATTATTACGTGCCTTATGAAAACAATGAAAATTTCTAGAACCTTTCTACTTCAGAATTGGTATTTCTACTTCATAATTGTTGCGCTAGAAAGAAGGAAAAGAAAATGTTGTTTTTTCTCTGTTGACTCAGATGCCATCGTTTTTTTCTGCAATTTCACACATGATAGCTAAATTGCGCACACATTTTTTTCATATGGTAAATCAATGAAATATTTGGAATATTGAAAATAACAGAAAGAAATAAAGGGAAAAAAATGAGGTGTATACATTAAAATAATGGAATATTTAAAGATTTAAAAAAAGAAAAAAAAAACTTGAATTATTCAAACCTAATTACAGTTTGTTGTCTTTGATTACTATGTGTCGTCTCTGATGGAGTGAATCTAATTTCATATGAGTAGAATGAAAGTTTATGAAGCAATTTTGAGGTGGCTTTATAGATTTTTGTTGTTGAATTTGATTGGAAGGGAGGATTGACATGGATTTATTTTTTCTAAATTCAAATGTGTGTTGTAGATTGTTTTGGATGTCATCCAATGGCTTAAAAACTCCTATGGTTGATCTTTGTGTTTTCCTTTGTGTACTCCTATGTTTAATTCCTGGATCTTGTGTTTAATTCTTGAATCTTGTGCATTGGTGTCATTTATTGTTGAACATATATGTAGTTATGGCTGACACCTTCATTCTCTATTCTTATGTAGGTAAGAATGGACTTTGCTCATAGCTGCTCTAGTTTCCATTTATTGGGGTTGGTCCGATGTGATATGTGTCATGTTGGAGAGTTTGGGATGGAAGTTTTGTTTGTTAGCCTTGTCTTGTTTTATAAAACAGATTGGAGGTACTTGGGACAAGATGTATTGCCAGTTTGTGATATGAAAGGCTAATATTAGACAGTTGTAATCCTAATCAATATATGGGTCAATTTTGAGCATATTTGAATAACTTATATAACTTACTATTATGTATTTATGTTTTATTTATGAATATTTGAATAAATTATATAACTAAATATTACGTATTTATGTTTTATTTATGAATATTTTATTGTTATGTTTTGATGGCTATATGGAACCAATACTATAACAATTATTGATCCTTGCACAACAATAGAAACCTCTCCTCTAACTCATAAAAAACTTATACCATAACCTTTTCACTTTAAAGCATCTTAACTAAAACTTTATAAGAACATTGCCTTTGACTTTTCTTTTTGAAAATCCAACCACTTTTGAAATAATACTCAAAACAAATATGGGTTCTTTTAAGAAATTCGTACTTTCTCACGTTCCTTTAATACCAATTAAACTTTTCGGGATGATTAATTCTCCTTTGAAGAAAATCCTTTCCTAAATTTTTAAACGAACCAACCTCATCCGCTCGTTAAAAATTCTTGTTAGATGCCCTAGGTTGTCTGGGGCCTCCTCTTATTAAAGTGCTCTTCACAGCTGTGTGCAGCGTGCTAACGCTCTTCTCGACAGGCCAATCCCGTGTTAGTTCTGTAAACCCACGTTATAAAGCCTTGAGTATAACCTATCAAGTGTGTTATAACATGAAACAAGAGAAAACTATATTTCTCTTTTCACACATGGATTATTGTTGATCAATCTTCTCTAGTTTTTTGTAATCATGTTTTCATACTAATTTGTTGGAAAGGAAAAGACAAAAAATACAATTTAACACAAATAATTCACACACAATAACATATGATCTACTGCTCTTCTATTGATCACACAAAATTGATTGTGATGAATTAATTACAATGAACCCAATGAATAATATTTCAAATTTTCTTGATTGAAATTACTTAATTACAATGAACCCAATAAAGAATGTTTAAACCTTTCCGACTAATGAATAACCTAAAATAAAATACCTTGACATGCATAAACTCTAAATTCATCCATCACTTTATGGGCTGAAGCAAGCACCACGAGCATGGTACAAGAGGATTGATGCTCACCTGATAGACAATGGGTTTGACAAGTGTGATGGTGAACCCACACTCTACATCAAAGAAAATGACGGTAAAATTCTTATTGTTGTTTTGTATGTAGATGATTTGATTCTTATAGGCATTGATGTTTATCTCATTGTTGATTTCAAAGTAGTCATGAAAAGTGAGTTTGAAATGACTGACTTGGGTTTGTTAAGATATTTTTTGGGCATAGAAGTAAAGCAAACAGAAAAGGGGATTTTTATCTCCCAACCAAAGTATGTTGGAAAAGTTTTAAAAAGGTTCAATATGCAGAAAAAAAGCCATCATCAACTCCAAATATCATGGGCTTGAAGTTGAGCAAGGAATATTGCAGCAAGAATTTTGATCCGACCTTGTACAAAAGCATAGTTGGCAGTTTAATGTATTTGAATGCAACTAGGCCTGATATAATGTATGCAGTAAGCTTGATATCTAGATTCATGGAGACACCTAAGGAGACACATTGGAAACAAACCAAGAGAATATTAAGGTACGTAAATGGAACAAAGGAGTATGGTGTTTTATACTCTGAAACTAATAATTTGAAGTTGATTGGTTACATTGATATTGATTGGGTTGAAAGTGTAGATGACAGAAAGAGCACATCAGGGTGTGTTTTTCATTTGGGATCGGGAGCCATATCATGGGCTTCCAAGAAGCATCCAATAGTATTATCAACAACAGAAGCTAAATATGTAGCAGCAATAGCAGCAGCATGCCAAGCAGTTTGGATGACAAGGATGCTGAGAGATTTATGTCATGAACAAGACCAAGGAACCCAAATTTTCTGTGATAACCGCTCAACAATTTCATTGTCAAAGAATTCTGTTTTCCACAACAGAACAAAGCATATTGATGATAAATACCATTCCATAAGGGAATTAGTTAACAATGGTGAAATTTTTTTGTAGCATTGTAGGTCAGAGGAATAATTTGCAGATATCCTCACAAAGGCATTGGGACAAATTTTTTTTTAATCTCAGATAGTGTCTGGGAATGATTTATGGCAGTTGTTTTGATTAAGGGGGAGTATTGGAAATACTCCCAACCACTGCCATGAATAAAGTGGCAGCATCCCACACCTTAAATTGAATTTTTTATGCAGGCAAGGACATAGCCTAGTTTGCAAATATGGAAGCGTTTTCACTCAATCCACGCAAAATCAAGAACAGAGTACCAGAGCCCTTTTCTTTATGTTTATTTCCTTTCCGAGTTGACTTACTATTGCCTGCAACTTCGCATCCCACAAATTTTTTGGTTTACCCTTTAAGCCTTCCACCGAAGTTAAAATTACGCCAATGTGATTTCGGCGGGACCCACCTTACCTTTACCGCACTTACCAATCCACCACAAACCTTTGTTATCGCTTATTTCCTTACCTTTTCGCTTACCGCACCACCCAACGTTTAAGTGCCTACAGCCCGCACTTCGCAACATTTAGCATTTACCTCTAAGCACTTCGTCGAAACTTGTTTCCCCACCAATGTGATATGGTGGGACCATCGACCTTACCGCGTCGCGCTTGCACTTCACATGTTTTTATGTTTTACCTTTTGACCTCCCCCAAGTTCGCACTTCACAAAATTTAAGACTTACCTGCTAATCCGCCCACAATTTATTTTATTTGTGATGTGATGCGATCGTAATCGCACATGTTAAGCTCAGGAGGATAGCGCATAGAAAGTTCGCGCAAAGATCAATGGATAGCGCCTCCAAGATAAAAATTTTAAGTTGCGATGAAAAAAGTGCCATGTCATATCGCAATCGCAAAGTTTTAAGTTTTTCCTGTATCACGCAAATGTTAAAAGTTAAGATTGTTGGTATGTGATTTGCGATGGAGCGCCGGATGCGACGTGGTTTCGCAAGTGGAACCAATAATGTTTCAGGTCCGCCATTTTATGTTTCTGTACATGTTTTCTGGTAAAAACATAGGAACATGCAGAATTTCAAGTTTGGTTGTTAACATTTCGATCAACATTAAAATGCATTCAATCCTCATGCTTCGACCAATTTTGTATAAACTTATGTAATCTCATATGTTTTCAAAGGGAGATGAATCAAATATAGAGAAGAGTTGAATAAATTTGAAAACATTTCCTCTGATATGTTTTTTGCTGTCTGTGTGTGTATGATTGTTATTTATGCATTTTTGCATTCTCTGTGTTGAAAGGGGAACACATTCCTATGTTGTGTTTATTCATAATTTCCAACAGACTGATAAGACTAGGGAAGAGGTATCGGTGTTTGTTTTTTATTATCACAATTTCTGTGATAATTAATTTTTAATTATATCAAATTTTAACTATAGACACATAAAGAAGAGATTCATTATCCACATTATAAAATTGTTTGAAACTTTGGTTGGAAAGGAAATTCATATATACCAACTTGGTCAAATGTTTCGGTGCTTGATAAGTTGGATTATGAAATAATGTGAATCAATTTTCAATTACATGAGACGTAAATAACAACAGTATCAGTATCCGCTTATAGACATTGATAAATTATAGAAAAACAAAATAATTAATCTTGTGGATTAATAATAATAATAAAAAATATAGATTTTGCATATAGTAATGTATGCACTGGGAAACAGTGACAATGAATGTCATAGAAAAGAATATAAGGAAGAAGGAATGGTTGGAGGGGCAGGGCATCTACAATTCATCAATCAGACGATGGAGTTGATCAGTTATGAGTGCTCATTTTCATTCTGCGGGTAGCCCCTGGGGAAACATCTTTGTGTCTGCACAGTAATCATAGATCATATACTTATTTCAGGCCCATTGGAGCTTCTTCTCTTGGTTCAAGTCCAAAGCCTCTTCTCCGGCGAAGTTTGAAGAAGAAGTAGCAGCACTGAAGTTGCTGAAAGATGCAACAAAGGGGGTTTTAGTCCAGTCTGTCTTGACAAGGCCACCTCTGGTTGCCCAATCATCTACATTCCAAAGGCTAGAGTACATCTGCATTGCTTGGCTCTTCGAATAATGATAATTTCTATCTATTTTACCCAACTTTGTCTCCCTATTTTTAAACACACGAGCAAGAATTCCATCTACATAGAATCTAAATAACAAACATATATTTTTGTTATTTTGAGATATTTTATGCTATTATATTGAATAGATGAATGAGTAATTAGAATACATGCACGGAGTAAGTGTGGAAACTGAGGATTGGGTCGAACCACAAGTAGAATTGCTACTCACGATTTCCAAGGCCTTGAGCGAAGATATTAGTGTGAATAGTATAGGGATCTCTAGAGAGGTTTCCAATAAATTCATAGTCACTTTCGTCGTGTTTGGGACCTTCAGACGACAACTACAATTGTTCCACAACAATAACATCATGTTAGCATACTATAGCACAAGTTATATTTGTCTTATTCAGAATAATATAGGGAAGGGAAAAATAGAGTAACGTAATACATAAATAATAGGCAGTAACTGTGCCAACAGAGTTTCGAGGTACCAGCTTGATTTTCATATCAATTTTAGCAAACAGATACTCATTCTTTTATTGAAACCCAACCTAGAACCTGTTAACAAGAAAAGGAAGAAGGGAAGGAATAAGATGTCTACATGTAATATAATAAGTGTAGATGAATAACAGAGCATGATACCATGGAAACCAAATTCACGCAATATTACCTGAAGTGTTATCCAAAGTAAGTTGCAATTGCTGGCCATTGTAAAATATTTTACCACGATCATCACCCCATGTGATGTCGACGTTGTTGTAGAAATTTGCAAAAACAATTAAGATGACAAGAATCGATGAGATTAAAAAGAAAAAAAGGAGGAGGGGCTTGCCCATTGCCATGAATTGTGGATTAATACAAATGAAGGAGCTTGAATTTGAGATCCAAGTGCAGATTAATATAGGGAAGGGATGAAAGGAATGGAAAGGAATATAATATCTCGATATGGACGCCTGCAAAGAAAGATTAATGCAGTCGCTCAAACATATGGTAGGCTTAAATCATTGTGGACGCTATATGGTTTGGGAGTGACAATTGATTGGGTTTATATAGAAAATAAATGGCGGTGGGTAGTGTATAGAAACGAGGTAGCGATGGACGGCGACAATAGAAGGTATACAACTATTTCGAGGAAGGAATACATTGAAATGATAATCTAATGCCATTGTGACGACCTTTGAGTTGTATTTCTAGAAAGCATGGGCGCGTCTTATCCCATTCCATCTGCGTGGTGGTGGAAATAATGGAGGAAACAACCGTAAAGAAATGTCCATGAAGCCACCAAATCCAAGATTGAAGTGTCGAGGAACCATCTAAGAGAACAATCTAGGCCTCAATAGCAACACGTATTCTGGTAGGCACACTAAATGATTGAAATAGGGCCTGAAACACCAAATGATTGAAGTACATCGTGGCACTCTTTGCGTATGTGGAAAAGAAAGATGATATATTTTGTTGGATAGGTAGAGGATATAAACACACAGTAACACAAGTATTTCACACATGAAACACATGAGCTGTGACTCTTCTATTAATCAAAAAACTTCAATGTCACTCAATCTCAATCTAAATACAATGAACTCGGTGAAGGGTATTTAACCTAAATTGATGTGCACACACTCACATAACTTAACTTGACCATCACTCACTTAACTGACTCTCTAACTCACTTACCAAATTCATCTATCACTCAACTCAACTAACCCAACACTTAATTACCTGATTATCTAACTATGCATGCGAGAGGTAATTACATATTTTAACACTCCCCCTTAATTACGAATGCTAAAATAAAACATTAACTCATGACAAATCAAAAATTCCTAATGGTCTATGTCTCAACTAGGCTTACAACACCCAAGTTTCTTTTGTGAAACTCAAACAAATCTACTGCTAATGGCTTTGTAAATATATCAGCCAATTGATCACTAGATTTACAAGGCTTCAAGTGAACTTCTCCATTGCTCACAAGTTTTCGAATAAAGTGATATCTAGTATCAATATGCTTGCTCTTTTGATGAAACACACTATTCTTGGATAGTGAAATCATTGAAGTGTTGTCACAGTATATCGTTGTTGATCCTTGCTGTTTCTGCTTGAGCCCATCCAATACTCCTCTTAACCATATTGTTCGACATGATACTGAAGTTATTGCTACATATTCTTCTTCTGCTGATGGTAGTGTCACAATGGGCTGCTTCTTAGATTCCCATGCTATCACACATGAACCACGATGAAAAACATAACCGGATGTTCTCTTCCGATCATCCAAACTTCTTGCAAAATCACTATCTATGTATCCAATCAAATATTTATTTTTTGTACTTGAATACATTATGCCATAATATCTAGTTCTTGCTATGTATCTCTGAATTCTTTTTCCAACACTCCAATGTGTGTCTTTTGGAGTCTCCATAAATCTGGAAATCAAACTCACTCTTTTCATAATATCTAGTCTTGTAGCTGTGAGATACATGAGGCTGCCAACCAATCTTTTGAATAGAGTTGGATTCACATCTGATCCTTCATCATCCTTGCTTATCTTTGTACCTGTTTCAATTGGTGTAGGTACATGTTTTCAATTATCCATCCTGAATCTTTTCAACAAATCTCTGGCATATTTATTTTGGCAAATAAAAACTCATTTTTCAAATTTCTCAACTTCAATGCCAAGAAAATATTTCATGAGACCAAGATTTTTCATCTCAAATTCTTTCAACATGGCTGCTTTAAATTCATCTAACTCAAGATCACCTGTAAAAATCATATTATCAACATATTAGCAAACAATCAAAATATGTCCATGCTCATTTACCTTGGTGTATAAGGTAGGCTCAATGATGCTTCTGAAAAATCCATTCTTGATCATATAATTATCGATTCTGCTATACCATGCTCTAGTTGCTTGCTTAAGTCCATAGAGCGCTTTCTTCAATCTATAAACTTTATCTTCTTTACCTTCAACTTCATAACCTAGAGGCTCCTGCACATAAATTTCTTCTTCTAGAATTCCATTCAATAAGGCTGATTTGACATACATCTTATATATTTTTCATTTGTTCTAAGATGTTGTCGCTAGAACTACCCTTATAGTATCCAATTTGGCTACCGGAGAAAATGTTTCCCAAAATTCTATTCCCAGTTGCTACGAGAATCCTTTTGCTACAAGTATTGCTTTAAATCTGTCAATCTCACCTTTCTCATTCACCTTTGTCTTGTACACCCACTTCACACCAATGAGGTTTTTATCATTTAGTAAATTAACCAAATCCCATGTATCATTATTTTCAATATAATCCATCTCTTCATCTATGGCTTGCACCTAATTTTCATCTCTGATTGCTTCTTCAAACGAAGAAGGTTGGAATGCCAACAATGCAAAATTGGAACTAACATCCAAATCATCATAATTATCTTTTAAACTTCTCATATTTTTCTTACCATTGCTTGATTCATTACCTGATTGGCTGCTTGGAGAATTCTGGTCTGTTGATCTGCTTGAAGATCCATGTTGCTCTGAAAATCTTGGAGTCCTTGCTGGTGTGACTCTATTTGGTGTCTTCTCTCTTGATTCTTGTTGCTCCTTTTCTACTACATCATCATCTTCCATCAATGGTGATTGTGCATCGGTTGGTGTGTCTACAGTCCCATTCCATGACTCTTGTTCTTTGAACACAACATCTCTGCTAATGATTGTCTTCTTGGTGACAGGGTTATATAATTTGTAAGCTTTTGACTGCTCACTATAACGAGTAAATATGCATTTTTCACTTTGATCATCTAATTTCCCTCTTATTTTCTTAGGCACATGTGCATAGGCTACACATCCAAAAAATCTGAAATGAGATACACTTCAAGACATACCTGACCATGCTTCTTCTGGTACTCTATTCATCACACTCTTTGTAGGAGATCTATTTATCACATAAACATCACATGCAACTGCTTCTGCCCAATACTCATTATACCAGTGTCTTTCTTTCAACATGCTCCTTATCATGTTCATGATTGTTCGGTTCTTTCTCTCTGCTACACCATTCTGACGCGGTGTGTATCTGGTTGTAAATTGTCTTCTGATTCCATGTTGTTTACAGTACTCACGGAATGCATTCGAATCATACTCTCCACCATGATCTAATCTCAATAACTTGATATGTCGATCACTTTGGTTATCTACTAAGGCTTTGAACTCTTTAAACTTTGCAAAAGTTTCAGACTTCTGCTTCAAAAAGTAAACCCAAGTCTTTCTACTATATTCATCAATAAAATTCAGGAAGTAACAACTTCCACCAATCGACTGTGTCCTCATAGTTCCACACAAGTCTGTATGCACCAACTCAAGTGGTTTCTTTGCTCTGTATGAAACTCCTTTCGGAAAACTTTCACGGTGTTGCTTTGCCAAGATGCAACACTTACAAGTGCTAGCAGGTTCTTTGATGGCAGGTAATCCTCTCACTATTTGTTTCTGCTACAACAATCTTAAATCGGAAAAATGCAAGTGTCCAAACCGAAAGTGCCATAACTAGTAATCATTAGAACATGTAGCTCTAAAAGAACTAACTTGATCGTTGTAGTTCATAATTAGCAGAAAGAGTTTTTTCCTCGTCATCTGCACTTTTTCTATCAGTTGCTTTCTTGGGAGTTTATCATAAATAACACATTTTTGCCCCTGTAAGATAACTCTATATCCTTTATGTGTCAATTGACCAATACTTATCAATTTTTGTTTGAGTCCAAGGACATAACATACCTCTAATATTGTCTTTGGCTCCCCCTGCTTGGTCATAATGTTGACCACTCCTTTTCCATCTACATCCACAGTCTTGTCAGCCCCCAACTTTACCTATGTCTTCACAGATTCATCCAAATTTGCAACCAGATTATTATTTCCTGTCATATGGTTACTGCAACCACTATCTAATAGCCACACCTTATTAGACTATTCATGCACGGTGGTGCATGCTAGAAACATGGACTTAGTATTCTCTGTACTAACATTAGCTCTTTGATTTCCTTGATCAGCTATCTTCTTCCTGCAATCACGAGCATAATGACCAAATTTATTGCAATAATTGCATTTAACCTTTTGTTTGTCAAACCTTTGATTATTGTTGAAGCTTCTGTTGCTACTGCTTCCACTTTGATATTCATGCTCTTCTCAGCCATCTCTCTGACCACCATATTTGTCGCCTCGTCCTCTGCCTCTCGATGGACCCATGTCTTAACCTCTTGAAATATAAACTTTAATTTTGAAGGAAGTTTCTAAAGTGGAATCCTTATCTCTGTCTATTCTTGCCTCATGTGATATAAGTGATTCCATCAACTCATCAATCATCAGTTTTTCCAAATCCTTGGCTTCTTCAATGGTTGCTACCACAACATCAAACTTGGTAGACAAATATCGAAGAACCTTCTCAATCAATGTTCGATATTTAATATCTTCACCATATATTTTTAACTAATTTACTACAGACATGACCCAATTCATAAAAAAATCAATGCCCTCTGTCTCCTTCATCTGCAAACTTTCAAAATTTCGCCTAGTATTCTGCAATATAACAATATTGACTTTGGCCATATCTTGATAGTTGGTCGCCAAATTTTCATATCCTTCCTTTGCTGAAGGCGTGATCATTATCTTCTGGAACAATACTCGGTCCACTCCCTGCTTGATAAGAGATAATTCTTGTGCATTCTTCCTCTTGTCTTTCTTCCATTGTTCCTTGTCTGTATTATTGAGAGCTCGTTCTTCTGTGTCGTTCTGAGGTTCTGCAAACCCAAACTTAACATGATCCCAAACATCATGCACTTTTAACATAGTCTCAATTTTAATAGCCCATACATCATAATCTTTCCCAATAAAAAAAGGAAATTGTGGCTAAAAACTTAACATGGCCATCTAGCTTTAAAAAAAATCTTCTCTAATAAAAACCCTGAATTCCTTCTTTATGAAAGCTTTACAAAGCTCCTAAAAAAAAATTCATTTTTATTTTGATTTTATAAAAAATTATAAAAATTCTATAAACTTTGTATATATAAAGAATCTTAATATAAAAACCTTTGTATAAAAAAATCTTTAAATAGTACTTATTAATAAAGCCCTTGAACTTCAAATACTCCTTTAATAGTGAGTTATAATAAATCGACCATATATAAAACCTTCTAGTAAATCATACAACTCTCATGCACATTTTGGTTTTTCGATTTCCCAAAAAAACAAATAAGCCAGCCACGTGACTGGAGTGACTTCTAATTTAATAAAGTATGAAACCTTTTTCAAAGCGCTCTCACTTACAGTTTCTTTGACTGCGCAACCTCTTAATACACATGACTGCGGAATAAACCCGATATGTTGAAAATCGTAGGTTTGGCAAAAGATGCCCAGTTTTTGTATTACAAAATCGCTGATCTGTGTGTTTGCTGCATTAAAAACAAAACGTGAGGATTTGCCCTTTTTTTTTATTCATTCAAAAAAAATTGTCGACCCTTTTGCTTTTGGCCTTCTTTTTGTGGTTTTGCTCATCCACAGATCTTGTGATCTTTTCTAAGTTTTCATACTAATTTGTTGGATACACAAAGGATATAAATACACAATAATAGAAGTGTTTCACACATGAAACACATGAGCTGTGGCTCTTTTATTAATTAACAAATTTCAATTTCATTCAATCTTAATCTGAATACAATGCACTGAGTAAAAAGTATTTAACCTACATTGACATGCACACATTCACATAACTAAACTTGACCATCATTCACTTCACTGACTCTCTAACTCACTTACCAAATTCATCTATCACTCAAATCAAACTCAACCCTTACTTAATTGATCGTTTAACTCTACATATTTATAAATGTGCGTTCCAACTCAACTCAATGGTTTTCACTTCCGCGTGGCGCCGGTATCTACCGTTCTGCGCCCAAAGAGTAAGTAGATCAACCCATTCGGATTTCCAACTCAATGCCTCCATCCAGCTGGCATTTTGACATTAGTTTACCCACGCGCTTTTCACTAAAGACATTAGATTTGATGTCTCCCTTAAAAATAAATGTTAGTGAATACTTTAACAACGTAAAAGCCCTCCTTTGCAACGGCTCCATTACATTTGAGAAATATAGACGCATCAAACAATTTGTGGTTTCCATTCAACAGCTGCTTCTACATCGATTAGTTTCAAAGTTGACTAAAAGGTTTCGAATTATCGAAGGTTTAAAATTAAACTGTGAATTAAATTAAATTTCATAAATGTACTATATTGCAGTAATATAATGTAATTTCAAGTTGAATATTATAATTGTAGTAGTTTTCTTATCATAAATATCTTATGTTTATTTTTAAAAATATAATAAAATTTATAACAAAAATGTTGAATTTATAATTACGCCGAAAGGCGTTCCCTTTGTTGGGTTTCGCTGAATGAGATTGTTCTTTCAGCCAATGGGAGGGCGTTTTCATCGTTCTTCTAACGAATAATATCTTGACAATTGTCAGCTGTCCAAGAGTTCCAATTTATTGGTGTTGGCCCTACTGTAGTTGGAGGCCACCGTGCACGCCACAGCCGCCGTCGATAGCATCCGCAAGACGAAAACGAAAGCTCCGTATAACGTTACGAACACCAGAAATTCGCTCCATTCGGAGGTCAATTCACGCAGAGTTTTCTGGCTGGAGAGAGCGTTGGCCTCCATAGTATAATACGTTTCCCTCTCATTGGTTTTGATGACCAGACGGGCGGAGATGAAGTAGAGACCCAGAGTTAGAAAAGAGAGTGGAAGAAGCAGCGTGAAGGTAAGAGCCCACACTAATTTTCTGCGGGAGAAGCTGAGGACGAAGTTGAATGGCTGTTTCACGATGCCCAAGCCGTCAATTAATTGGAGATTCTCTGATTTGTCCAAGGAAGTTTCGATCTAATCCGAGCAGCTTGGACCTGTGGATTTTGGTTCAGCGTTCTGTTTCAGTAGAAGAGCATCGATGTCTCTTTCACTTCCGCCTGCTCTTTGCAAGTCGGGGACTGAAAAGCCCTTCGCTCTTTGCAAGTCGGGGACTGAAAAGCAACCTAAGCCAGGGTGAGTGACATCAAAGAACCCATAGATCCGCATAAAGCATTCATGATTTTATCAGTGGACACAGAATAAATCAGGTCTGCAAGCAGCAAATCCAAAGGGAATGGACAAATTTGAACAATGGGAGATTCTCCTTATCGTGAAATCTACTTGATTTTTCCCTGGGATTCTTGATTTGCAAGACAAAATGTTGTTGACAGTTATGATCTGCAAGGCGTATTTTCTCTTGCAGTGATTCATTGTCCACAGAATTTCGAATGGTCAGGGCTTGCAGTGTGAACTGCAAGAAATTTTTCATGGGCCATCACAAGAGCGATCTTCCATGGTATACACTTCCTTAGCAGATTCGCAGGCAGTCGCAAATAGGGAGTTTGGAAGAAAACGTCCATATCCAGGGCCTGACCCAAAGGTGGACAATCCAAGCATACCAACAGTGGGCAGCTAAACCTTGTGACGTGATGGCTGCACTCCAACCAAATCGTGGGCTTACAGTGCCCTACAAAAACTGAGATATGTGCCATCATATTTTACTGCTTTGCACTCAATGCTGCCAATGTTTCTTCTGGTTTAGCAGCTTTTCATGTTTATATTTCAGCTCTTAATGCTTTCATCTCCTTCCACAAAACACTCCACATAATTAATTTATACGACTTCAAATTCAGATTAGGAACATCCCATTTGAAATAAAAATACGAAAGTATACATCACACTAATACGGAAAATCCTACAAATTATTCAAAATTTGTGTAAATATCATGCGTGTTCTCTCAAATGATGTATAGTCCCTAACGTAATCTATTACAGTTTGTATTTGCAAATAACAGTTTGTATTTTCTGACTTCTAGTGGGAATGATGTGTTTTTTTTCTTACAAGTTTGCGTTTCCGTATGAATAGAAACCAAATTTAAGGGAAATTTGGCAGGATCGAATTCCTAACCGATTTTTTGTCCGGATGACTTGGTCGGAAAGACATGATTCAGCGGAATTATGCTACGATGCTTGGAAATGCTAGTTAATGCATACTAAAGTAAAAATTTCCTTTGTGGGATGCTGGCAACAGGCCAACACAGCAGTTAAACCTACTCTACTATTTTACAGCTGACATAATCTCAAGCTGTGTGAAGCGGATGTTAAGGAAGACTGTTTCCGGTTATCATGTTGTGAGTAGTAAAAATTTCCTCTTTGGTATGCTGGCAACAGGCCAGCACAGCAGTTAAACCTACTCTACTATGTTACAGCTGATATAATCTCAAGCTGTCTGAAGCGGATGTTAAGGAAGATTGTTTCCGGTTATCATGTTGTGACTCCCATCAATGCTCAACTGAACTAAACCGAAATGGGACCTGTCATAAATTCCCTAAAGAGGGACTAAGGCACAGTCTGACTCGGGCCAGTTAATGCACTGTCAGCTGACAGGGCAATCTGCCATTGTATTTGCAGGGTTTTAAGGACTTTAAATAAGATGCATTGGGCTCGAAAAGGAGGGCTTTTTTTTATGTTCTTTGTCTTGTTTTTTATTTTTACTGACAATCAGGATCTTTGGTATAACTTTGTTTGGATAATCTCTTATTAAGAAGTTCCTGAAAGGTCTTGGTCAATCCAGCAAGACGTCGAGTCCACCAATGTAATTGATGGGTGGTAGTGGCATCCTGACGAGTTTTTATCTCTTCACTATTTGTATCGTCACAAAACTGCCTCTTAAAATACTACATGCTCTAACAACTGGTATTAATACGGTGCATTGAAAATGGGAAATCAGAGTCTCTATTAGTTCCAACTCGTCGAATTATTTCCTTTTAGTTACACGAGGAAGTTATGCCTTTTCTCCAATCGACATTAATGATCATGAATGGGCCTCTCAATCTTTTGTCGTGAATGCATTTAGACCTGTATTTGTTGCAACCATATTTTTGTTTCTTCGCCTTTCTTTTCCTTACATTTCATCAGCTACAAGTTTTATTCAGATTCTCACTATATTGATGCACAAAGAATCACGGTTCTATCATAGCAGCTTAATTTTTTGATCTATTATTAAGTTATTTGTATTTTGCATATGAACATTGTCATTTACTAAGGTCTCCTCTTCTATTTAAGAGATTTTTAATGCCAAGTGTGGTTAATGGCAAACACTTTTACCGGCTTTAGCGGAATGTGATTGTTCTTTCAGCCAATGGGAGGGCTTTCTCATCGCCCTTGTAACGAGTTATATCTTGACAAAGGTAAATAGATTATTGGTCGTAGTTGTCATCTGTCCACCACGTTACGCGACAGTGCAGATCCGCACCAGTTAATGAAACGCTTGTACACTGAGACTTGGCCTGATTGATTTATAAGGAATACGGGGCTGCCAATGACGTTTTGCAGTTGGACGATGGGGACCCGGTACCAGAGGTTAAAGATCAAGTTCTCATGGAAGTCCGCGTCACGACAATCACTTGTCGACTCACTGAACTGGGTTTTTCAAACCAGTTGGACGGCAAAGGATACTGTTTCCTCTCCAGGATCGCATGCGCTCACGAACTTGAAGCTATTTATAAAAAAAAGTAAATAAAAAATTCCATCCACGAGTATGCTCTGTGTGCAGGATAATGTTTGCATTGCTGCTTTGAGTCTGTCGTTCCCACCAAATCATTCCGACCATAGCGTGATGTTATAATTATTTCCTCCGTATTTGGCATGGAGCTTTTATGTAGAGTTCTGGCTTTCTGGGCATTTCCGCTACGGTACTCTAAACATAGAGACATAGCTGGAATTTTCAGTTTAGATCCACTCCCAAACGCCATCTTCCCCAATGCTCTGCTCAGCCGTAAATTTCCTCTCCACACGTTGTCGCTTGAAGGGGGAGCTGAGCTTGCCCTTGACACACTTCCACTTGATCTCGACATTCAATCTAGGATTCTCTTCTTCGTCATCGACGTCCAAGTAGGGGTTCCCTTCAAATTGATGAGGACTATCAACATAATTCTCTATAAACATAACATATGCTTAAAATATTTTCTCATTTTTTTTCTTAATCTTAAATTCTATATTGATGAATAAAAAAGAAATAGATTACAATAAAAGTGCTGCCTCTTTGTCTGACGGCAAATAAATTTGATTGGAGATGATCCTTTATGTACTTGCTTTTAAAGCACCACGCAGAGAGTCACCTATGCTGTTTGGACTGAAGGGTTTTCTCAAAGTGGTTCCTTCCACACGTTAGGTGAAGACCTTTTAAAGCAAAACGTTTGAACTTTTCCATAGTGTTAAAATTTTATAATGAAACATTTTAGGAGCTGTGTGGATATCATGAGAAATCATGTTACACCGGTCCTCTAGGACTTATAGTATCATGTGTAAAACATAATAATATTACTTTAAGACATGTTCAAAACTTAAAACCACATTTTCAATTTATAGTAACAGAAATGATGCATCTCACGAAATAGAGAATGGTAATATGCAACTTCTTATGTTAGAACTAAAAAGCATAACACAGTGGTATTGGATGCCTGAACGATTTGACAATGACAAATACCAAGGCCGAAACACAGATGCATCTATGGGTGTGATGAATGTATCACATTCAAATGCATTATCTATCTCAGTGATGTGAATTTCATCACAGTTAGGTGTCGAGAGTGATTCTCTGGAGAAAGACAAAAAAGAGAATTAGTATAATCCAAAATTAGACCAAATATGATATTGGAAAAAGATCCAACCAAACTTGAAAGATAAGTTTTATCACCTCCAATTAGGAACACTATCTCTATTGACATAGAGTATGGAGGTGTTGCAAGCATCTCAAGAACTGAACCCAAACTCCCACACACAACAACATTCTCTGCAATTGCAATGTCAAAGCTACCTGAATGACTTAGCACAACATTCAAGCGACCTGTAAGTGGTCGAAATTGGTCTGGAATACTTTCCCAAGTCTTTCTTCCTCCTGTTATTCCACATTTATTCAATCCTTATCCGATATTTCCTCGGCATTAACTTCAACAGCCTGGAACTCGAGCCCATCAAATAAAAACATAGTGTGTTTATTGCATCACAGTAATGAAAATTCTTCTACAAGTGAAACATAAAGAGGGTCAATTTCTTAATTTATCTTGAGTTTGTTGGTGCGGTCGTGCATCATTTTCACTTCAACGAAGGATACGAGAATATGAATGGTGTTTGCCGCATTTTTCCAAGTTTTGCACTGCAATTATAAATCCCTGCACTCAAAGTCATCGTTGATCGTCCAGGGGAGGCAAATAGACTTGGCCTGATTGATTTGATCTAACCTCGCTCAGCCCATGTGAATATCAGAAGTCCTGTTGTATCCAATATCCATCAATGTTTAGATATTTTGTGCATCCATCCAACGCCCACTGTAGTTTCTCATTCATTGCCCTCGGGTTGGGGTTGGTGATTCACTGCATTCACGAAGTTTCCGCCGGTGACGTCCTCCATTTCTCCACCGTCTTCCATGAGGATGTGGCGTCGTTCTCCCTGTGATGCAAACGAATTCCCTTCAAATGCTTCTGCCTTTCTCCTTCAGATTCCAGGCGTTCAGGGTTAGCCACATATAACGGGTGGAGGAACTGGGCAGAGGTAGCGGCAAAAGACATTCACAAAGTTTCCCACTCTCACTCTTCGCGTTGTTGTGGCATTCACCACACTCATGTGCATCCACCTCACGCTGGAACAGGAAAGTTGGAATTCCTGTCCGATGTGAAATTCGTTGGAGAACACAATTTTCTTGCTTCTGCAAGTGATCGACATTGTTCCGGCATTTTCTGGGAGCGAGCTTTGGCGGAACAGAGTTTTTTACATCAAGGTTTCCGACTCGGTTCATTCTACTTACATTTCCCTATTCGATGAAGAAAACCATCTTATTTTCACAGACGAGCTACAACTAGCACTGTTATTCTATACAAACCGGCTTCAGTCGGTTTCCCTTGTTCCATGTCTGCGCTGCATTCGACCTCTGCCAGGTAGGCACCCCTGTTTAGGTAACCTAGAGGATGTGGTGGCCAGGGCTGTGCCTTCAATGCAGAATGGATTTTTTATACAGTCTGTGGACTCGAACTCGAATTCGAATGCGAACCTGACGCCCCTGGTTTGAATGCAATGGAAGGGGTTACCAACTGCCAGGGTATGGCCCGAAGGCTTAAGTCCGCTGATAAGGTGCCCACTTGCAGCACCAAGACGGTCAACCATAAATATTTTGAGAGGCCTACTTTGAATGAGAATGCTTTTGCTTGTGAGAAGAAAAGCAGCTCAATTTTGTCATCTTCGAATTTTTTTTTGTCAAATGGAAGTAAAGTGGACGCCTGGAAGACAGAGAAGCGGTCTATCTGCTGGAACGTCCGGCAAAAACAGGGTTATTCGAGATAATTTCCTTGCAACCAGGGCTACTTCAACGGCATCGTCTCCAAAAACCCAATGTCTTGCGCTTTACTCTACATGTCCAGACCACCATGCATCGAGAACAACCTCGTTGTCTCTTTGCCACCTTCAATACGTGCATCTTTCCAACTTTGATCGCCCATAACATCAAGACCGCTATAAAGAATATGGCGAGCCTCAGGCAGTTTCTATATCCAACTCGTCATACCGCGCCATATTTCAGGACGACATAATACAGAAAAGCTTTGGAATGCGAGCATTCAACCATTCATCTAGAAGCATAATTCAGTTGTGCTCTGACCGCAATGCAGGCTAAGATGGAGAGCGCTAAAAAATTGAGGGAATGCTTGCAGAAGAGTCAGGCTGTAACAGACGCCATGCTTAACGTTCTGGGTTCCTTTGATCGATGCCTCTCATCTTTGGACTCTGCAATGCACCCCACAAAGGTGAATTTTGCATACCCAGCTGAGTTATGTGCATCAGGGTCTCATGGGGTTTTGAAATCAACATAATCAATTGATCTAATTCTTGCAGAATCGCTGTTTAAGGTTGACCCAAATGTACAATTTCAAGTTTTCTAAAAAACATTGAATTAAACTAGATGAAATGCATTTATATTTCAGAGCTTCTATGAGACAATGGACAATGTGGATTAGCTTATGAAAATTGAAGTGTGCACTTTTTTCAAGCTAAGAAAACAACATATCTTTCATTAATTAAAAGACCGTTACATGTACCTGTTAAGCTTCAATGCCCCCAGATTGTCTCCAAAAATTCAAACTAATTGCAAGCATAGTAAGCATAGTGTCATACAAGAAAGTCGATAAAAAAAACAAAGCCAATAATGATGAAAACAACCACTTGTCCTGCAAGGCTACCAGGAGGGAAAATAGGGGCTAAAGAGGCCAGCATCAAAATAATAGTGTATTGCCTTTGTTGGAACAACTGTCCTCTCAGAACTCTTAACATGATGAAATAGACTTTGACTTCTTGGGCAATAGGTCTGGACAGCCTTACATTCTCCAAACAAATGTTTTTAGTGGCGGAAAGGGAGGCAGAGATCAACGCACATATCTGATGTCCCTATCAGAGTTTTCAAGAACAACAAGGATTTAGGAGTGAGGTATCCATTCAACAGTAAGTCTTATGCTTTTAATATTCACAGGACTTGTACTGTTGTTTTTGTCATATCCAGTTGTTCGCTTATTTGTGTAAATTTGGTTTGTAACAGGAATTGCACTTAAATGTATCCATCAATTGTTAAAAGTTTATTCATCAATGGTCTTATATTTGCTTTGCTTTTTTGTCTTGCAGCTTTAGAGAGGAGCGAAGCAAGTTAATCAAAATTTTGGACAATTATTATGGGAGGCGTTTTCCTAATATTTTTGGACTTGCCTTCATATTGCTAGATGGTTTCAATAGTACTATGCGTGTGTGTATATAAATAGCATATTCCAGTACCTTCGATTGTGCTCAATGATGCTGGGTCATTGTTCTTGGACAGGGATAATGGTTACGATGTCAACATTTTCTTAATATTTGGAATTATTGTCATATCTATGGATGGTTTGGAATTATTGTCATATCTATTAATATTCGAGCGCTTTATAAAAGAGGGAGATAGCCTGGGTGCACTATTCAAAGGATATTCATTTGTTTTTATTATTATCAAATAAATTAAATGTTAAAAGTAATTAAATAATATTTAAAGTTTCAATTTATATATTTATTTCATTTTTTATAGTTACATGCTATGATAGAAAAAAATAATAATAATACTATTAATAATAATAATAATAATAATTAAATAAATAAATAAAATATGAATAAAAAAATAGAAATAAAATAAAATAAAGATAAAATTAAAATTAAACAAAAAATTAGATTAAAAAAAATTTCTTCATTACAAAAATAAGAATAAAATAAATAAATAAATAGAAATAAAATAAAATAAAGATTAATAAATAAATAAATAAACACGCTTCAACCTAATCTATTCTAATGTGATTTTCGCAAAGACATTTAGTACATTTGCTTCACTCTTTCTAAAATAAAATAAATTACTTTCTAATTGTTTGAGTCAAACTAGCCATTTCAATATTACTCTCTCTACTGTTTAGTATTTACTTAGTACTATTTACAACTTCAATCAATGTTTTTCTTTTTCTGTATACGCACACATTTCAAATTGTGATGTGCATATATCATTTCATATATGATCTTCGAATATTACAAGTATGCACTAGCAAGTCACTCTTTACTAATCTTATGCAATTTTAATTCGCTGTTTCAGGCTTCAGTATCTACTATTTAGTGTTTGCTCAGTACCATTAACAATTCCAATCAATGTATTCCACTTGCTTATACGCTTACGTTTCAAACTGTCATGTGCATGTGATAGTGCCCCCGCAAAATAGTTTTGTTTAAACCATTTTTTGCAAAATCTACGCTTCTCATGCATTGCGGCACCACTTAATCTTCTCTCAAGAAACTGCTATAAGTACTTCCGTAAGCAGATTTTTGTTTTCAAAACCATGGGTGTGTTTGTCAAAAGAGTGTGACAGTAGGACCCAAAATACACCATTCGTCTCCTTTCGGCGTTCCTTTGCACCACAAGTGCAATTGCTAGTTAATATGGTTTGATAATCTTCATAACAGCATTTAATGAAAATTATTGTAAGTGTTCCTTCGTTTCTTATTGGTCAATAAGAACAGCTTGATAACGATAGCCCATCGCACCGCCGTTTCTATCTATCCAACTAAACCAAACGTTTTTAGATTAAAGGAACAAGCAGGCCCAGCAACAAAACTATTGTGGTTGAGAGACCTCTCTTTTGTTTTGAAAACCTAAGTGGGGGAAGGAAAAGGGGAAGGAAGAGGAAATGCTGGAAAAAAAACTTTAAGTGGGAGAAGGAAATGCTGGAAAAAATACAAAGTTTATATGTTGTAAAAGGGAAATTATTTGCATAGAAAAAAGATAAAAAAAAACCTCCAAATCCCCAAATTGATGTGAGCATCTGGAGTTACTTTTGGCTTGATAAAAGTGATACAAATGATAAGTATAATAAAAAGATTCCTTCGGATAAGAGAAATCACAAACATAGGTAGGTTAAGGCAACATCTCCTTTGAAAGCTTGTTAATATGCAACAAATTGGACTTCCAAACAATGTTAATGATAAGAAAAATAAATTGCATTCTCACCTCAAAAAAAATTCATTCTCGCCTCATATAATGTTTAAGAAGTTACCTCTACAATACTTATAGAAAATGAGATGAAACTTTTCCAATCTAACAAATAAATTGGGCTATTCTAAATGTTGTTTAGATTGATAAAGCAATCGATGATAGAAGTCATGACATATATATTGAAATGTATAATGTTGAACTCCAACTATATATATTGCCTTTTATCATATCACTAGCATTAACCTTTTCAATTCATAGAACTCATAACACAAAAGTGATAAATCATTTGGCTATCCACTGCTAATCTATTCCTTGCTCTGAAGTTTGAACAGTGTCAACTAATTGTTTAGGCTTGGTCCAAGCAACTTACATGTTAACAATTGTTTAGGCTTGGTCCAAGCAACTCTGGTAAAACCTGTTACCCCTTGTTATGCCTTTGAATCCACTTGATTAGCCATGTAAATCAAACCAAGGTGGAAAGACACCATAGGAATTATGAGTTTATGAGTTTGATGCATTCATAACTTATAAAGAATACTACCAACAATGTTTTGATATCACACCCATGATATGTCTCTTAAGGATTTCTAGCTAAAAAAAAAATGAAAAGACACATAGGATGCCATTCCTACCACAAAATAAAATAAAGTGTTTGAACTTTGGTATGAAATATATATAATATTCTTATTACCCTGTGATGTCTTAATATCTGAAAGAAAAGTTAGATTATCGTGGCATTGACTAGTTTAGCCCCATAGTATGCTTTTAAAAATGCATCTTTAAATGTTGGTTAATGAATTCCTTATAGCACCGTGATCAAATGCACATATCCCGAATATTTGAACTGCAAGAACTCTTCCACCAAAACATGAAACTTAATCCTCTTAGCAAGTAGAAATCACAAATGATAGTGAAAATTTTAAAAATTAGTCGATGACAAGCTTCTTTAATAGTAAATACTATTACATAATAGCTTTGTATAACACATCCCTTCACCAACAAGTCGTGAAATCTAATCAAACGTAGTATAGTAAATACTATTACATAATAGCTTTGTATAACACATCCCTTCACCAACAAGTCGTGAAATCTAATCAAATGTTACTACAAACCTTGACCCTCGTAAATCACAAAAAACTACAAGCATAAAAAAGAAATTTATATAAAAACTGGTACTTCGTGTTATTTTTAAAGATAAAAATTTATCAAACAATCCTAATTGTTATTAAAAAAAAGTACTTGATGTTGTAAATGTACTACATTTAAATGATTTAAATGTTTGTCAATTTGTTGTTTGAAATTGAGTAGAGTGTTTCAAGTTCAAAGTAAGCTTGGCATCTTCCCACTAGTCATCCTTTTTACACAATCATTTCTTAAAAACAAGTTTCCTAAATTTTTTATAGAAAATGGTCCATTGACCCCCTCCAAAGAAGTGTTAGTCAAAATTTCTCACGACGTGTAATTTTCTTAAGCTAACCACTTTGGTGAGTACAACACAAAAAAATATCTAATAAAAAAAAATTCAAAAGAGAATTTAACTAACAAAGTTATGGCATTTTGAAAATCAACATCCTTCTCCTCTATTGAAAAGTGTCAACTAACCCTTCTACTAAGAATATAGGAGGATGTTGTAGGGATCAATCGACCCTTCAAGTTTCCTCCTCCCTTATCACTAGAAAATTCAACTCTTAAGGCATCCTCCTCTATTCTCATTAGAAGGGTCACCTTGTGGCATCCTCTTGTTTCTAACTAGAAGGTTCGGTTGACCCTTCTCACAAGGGGAGAAGGACATTCATTTTTAAAATTTCATATGTTTTTAATTCATAGCGCATTTTCTTCCTTCTTCTTCTTTTTTGTGGGGGAGGAAGGGTAGGGGGTGATTTTTTGTTCTCTACACACTAGAGTATTTAGATTATGAAAAGTACGTCTCTATTGATAAGGGTAAATCAACCCTTCTCCATGAAAAGGTTGATAAAATCTTCTTGATCCATATCCATAGAAGGGTTGACCAAACTTTCCTTAATCATACTGTTCACATCAAGGAGGATCTTCATGAAGGGTTAATTAACCCTTCCCAAACATAGTATTTCTTCTATGGGAACACGTGGAAGTTTTAGCCAATCTTTGCTCAAGCATAATATTCTCATCACCAAGGAGCCTAATGAAGGGTTGGTTTAACGTTACTTGGAGGGCCTTGAGGAAGGGTTGGTATTTCATATTATTGTTATCATTGACAATGATTATAAAAAATGATTGAACAACCCTTCCTCAAGTATAAAATTATCATTTAGGAGAATTCTAAAGAAGGTATGGCAAACCGTTCTCACTAGAGGAGAAGCAAGTTAATCTTCAAAAGGTCATAACATTTTCAACAAGATTCCACTTTCTTTTATTATTATTATTATTATTATTTTATAGTTTCAGGTAATTTTTTTATGCTCTATAGACTATAATAGTTTTCTTAAGAAAATCATGTTATGTTTAGAAGGGCCAACCGAACTTTATCAATGAAATATTGAGTGAACTTTCTCAACCCTTCTCCATAGGAGGGTCAATCAACACTCCCTTAAGCACAATATTCACATTGATGGGGAGATGCATAAGGGTCAATTAACCCTTCCTCAAGCATAGTATTCATGTCTATGTGGATCATGAAAAAGGGTTGGCTAACTCTTGATCAAGTGTATTCTCATCATGAGAGAGCCTAGGGAAGGGTTGGTCAACCCTTTCTCAAGCATAGTATTCATGTCAAGTGCGATCACAAGGAAGAGTCATTTGACCCTATTCAAGAATAATTTTCATGTTGATAGGATCTTTAATAAGAGTCAACTAACTCTTTCACAATATTAGTATTATCATCGAAAGGGAATTGAAGAAAGGATCAATTGATCCTTGCTTGGGAAAATTAGTCATGTAGTGGAAACATGACAAAGGGTTGGTTAGCCCTACTTAAAACATAGTATTACTATCGAGGGGAACAATAATGAATGGTTTTTCAACCCTTCCTAGTGGAGGACAAGGACAATGCTTTTCAAAAGGTCATAACTTTGTCATTTGGAGTTCACTTTTGATGATTTTCTTTTGGGGTGTAATTTTTCTAGGTCTACATACTAGAATGGTTAGTTTATTAAAATCATGTTGGTGTTGAGAAAGGGTCAGCTGACAATTTTCCATAGAAAGGTTAATCGATCCTTCTCAACCCTTTTCCATATAATGTTCGGACAACCCTTCCTCAAGAAATATTTGAATCAAGTTCAAACCTAAGGAAGGGTTAGCTAAGTTATATTCAAGCATAATACTATTCTATGGGTATAACATGGAAGGGTTGGTCAATTGTTTCTCAAGAACAATATTATCTTTATATGGGATTTAGGGAAATGATTAGTCGAACCTTCCTCAATCATGGTATTCATGTCAAGTGGGATATTGAGGAAGGGTTAGCTAACCCTTCCTCAATATTATTTATTTTGTTGAGAGAGATCCTAGTAAATAATAAATCGACCCATCCTCAAGTATAATATTCATGAAGAGGGGGAACTTTAGGGAAGGTTGGATGACCATTCCTAATGTATAATATTCTCATCAAGGGAGAGCCTGGAAAAGGGTTGAGATATACATCCTCAAGTATAGTGTGCTTTCCAAGTAGGATCTTGAGAAAGTGGTTATCGATCGTTCATCAAGCATAGTATTTTATTTGACAAGGATTTTGAATAAGGGTTGGCCTACCCTTCCCCTAACACAATATACATGTACAGGAATATCCCAAGGAAATTTTATTTAACCTTCCCTCAAACATAGTATTTACATTGAAGAGGATCCAAAGGAAGGCTCATATAACCCTTCTTGAACCATAGTGCCTATGAATGGGGGAGTGGGGTGGGCGGGTGAGGAAGGGTCCAATAATCCTTCCTCAAATTTTCTATTATCATTAATAGGGAACCTAAGAAAGGATTGAGAAATCCTTTCTTGACCATAATAATGATGTAAACGAGGAGTTTGAGGAAGGGTTAGTAGACCCTTCTTCAAGCATAATATTCGTATTAAATGAGAGCTTAGTCAAGTTCAACAAACCCATCCTCAAGAAATCCTTCTCATTCATTATCCATTCTACTAGCATAGTATTCAATTCTATATGAATTGTTGGGAAGGGATACATGACCCTTCCTCAATCATATTATTGTGTTGAAGGGTGGCCCAAACAAGGATCAAATAACCATTTCTTAGAGTCGTAATCCTATCACGGATCACACACAAGGGTTGATAAACCTTTTATCAAGAATAATATTCATTTCAAGTTAGGGAGCCTAAGGAATGTTTGCCCAACCCTTCCTCAAACATAATATTCTCATCGAGCATGATCTGTAGAAATTTGCTGAATAATGATTAATTATCCACCGAGACTATCCTGGTCACATACTATTTGAGCTTCATACACAACACATAATCTCTTCCACTCAATCAACTCAGATCATCACACATGCGGAAATAAAATCAAGCGATAACACATCAAATCATCATACACATTAACACAGTATGTATGGGGAAAGCTTATAGCTGAAAACCCCGTAGCTATTGTGTATATTATAATGGAGAAATAAAGTAACAAACTCAGTACAATACTCCTCACAAGTACTCAGTACTTTCTCATGAAGTTACCCACAATCTAGCTCAGTTTTGAACAGGTTACTGGTTCAAAACTCACCGCCAATTGCCTTGCCTCTATTGCGTGTTTCAATGCTATGGGATGACCTCTTTATATAGATAAACCACCAGCCTGAACTGCGCAATCCTCATGGGCTTACTCCACCTATCTGTGTGTTGCAAATAGCAACAGTATAGTCACAACTGATAGCTAACTCCACCCTTTCATCTACCTCTTTCACTGGTCTCCACTGAACTGATCATGCACTGTAGTGAACTGAGGTGTTCTTGAGTTGAATAATGAGTTACTAATTAATGAATTAAATAATATTTAATTCACTCCACTCATAACTAATTGATTAGCTAGTTAAACTAATCTCAACTAGTTCAACTAAAATAAAAAGAACACAACTCCACTATCTATCTCATTAACTCCTCCAAAGTTCTGCCACTGAAGTCCAACTGAAGTCAACCATGCATGATGCCATCAAACGCTTGGGAACCATGTGATTCCTCTGTCAGATGCATGAGCCACTTCTGTAGCTCGAACTGAAGTGCTCCAAGAGAGTAAACTGTTGTTTATAGTCTAAATATTATTAAGGGTAAATAATATTTGACTTCCCTGTTTTAAGGAGAGGCAGTCTAAAAGTAGACTTCGACCTCTTTGACCTCAAAAATAGAGTCTCATCTATTTTTACCAACATGACACATACTTCAAGAATCTCAAACTGGAATCCCCGAACCATGCTCCATATGTCTAAAAATAGACATAGTCTAAAAATAGATTTTGCGCCAGAATTTTGCCTGCGGGCCCACTTAGTGAAGGCGACTTCATTGCACTAAGCTCCATCATCTTGCTGCATTTTCAACACTCCATCTCAGCAAGATATGGATTATCTGCAACCCCTATCCTGCCTCTGTGGAATTCGAACTTGCTCCTGGTGAGCGCCTTCGTCAGGATGTTGGCATCCTGATCCTCCGTGGGAACATATGAAAGCATCATGATTCTCCGTTGAACACAATCTCTGATATGATGGTACCTGATGTCGTTGTGTTTGGACCTATCATGAAATACTGGATTAGCCGAGAGTTTAATGCAACTCTGGTTATCACAGTAGATCACTGTAGGCTCCAAATGCAACCTGAACAATCCTGTGAGGATCTTCCTCATCCAAATAGCCTCGCATGCAGCCAAGCTAGCTGCCATGTACTCGGCCTCTGCTGAACTGAGTGCCACGGATCTATGCTTCCTGCTGTACCAGGAAACTGCTGTCGACCCAATGCTGAAAACTCCTCCAGAAGTGCTCTTCCGGTCCGTTGGGCTCCCTGCCCAATCTGCATCAGTGAAACCAGAAAGCTTCACTCCATCCTCCTGTCTGTACCATAGACCATATCACGATGTGCCTCTGATATAGCGCAATACATGCTTGCCCGCCTTCCAAAAGAGCTTGGTAGGCTTAACCATAGCTTGCGAAAGCTGGTTAACTGCATAGCATATATTGGGTCGTGTATTGACCAGATACATAAGCGACCCCACCAACTGTCGATAGACAGTGGCATCCACTACCTCCGCTGAAGTAGCATCCTCCTTCCTCCAACCACCAGGAAGGAGTGTCAACAGGCTTGCAGCCTTGCATGTTGAACCTCTCCAGAATCTCCCGGGCATACTTGCCCTGAGAAACAAACAGTCCTCCACTGCGCTGCCAAATCTCCAATCCCGGGAAATAATGAAGGATGCCCAAGTCCTTCATCTCAAACTCTCGTGCAAGATCCTCCTTGCATGAAAGTATCAACCGCTCATCACCCATCAAAATCAGATCATCTACATACAGTACGATGATCAACAACTTCCCCTCCACCACAATCTGGTACAGGTTAGGATCCGCCTCACTCTTGGAGAATCCAAGCCCGATGAAGTAGATGTCTATCCGAGTGTACCAAGCACGAGGTGCTTGCTTCAGCCCGTACAGTGCTCTCTTGAGTCGGCACACATGCGACTCACTGCTGAAGATCTCAAAACCTTCAGGCTGCTCTATGTACACCTCTTCCTCAATAACTCCATTGAGGAACGCAGTCTTCACATCCATCTGATGAATGTGCCACCCCATCTGCGCTGAGTGAGCAAGGATCGTCCGTATGGAAGAGTACCTTGCGACAGGTGCAAAGGTCTCCTCATAGTCAATCCCCTCGATCTGTGAAAAGCCACGGGCGACAAATCTCGCCTTGTACTTCTCCACACTCCGGTCAGCCGCCTGCTTCACTTTGTAGATCCATCGCGAACCCACCACTGATTTCCCCACCGGTCTTGGGACAATCTCCCATGCACTGTTCCTGACGATCGAATCATATTCTTCGATCATGGCATCAACCCATGCGGGTTCCTCCACAGCTTCCTCAAAAGAGGATGGCCCCGTCACAACACATTGACTCACAAGAGCCATGTATCCAGTGTACCGATCCGGTGACTGTCTCTGTCTGCGCTGTGCTGTAGGTGGTCCTACAACCTTCTCTGCATCCCGAGCCAGTCGCTCAGCTTCTGTAGTGCGCATGCGCCCTCTGATGGTTGGCGCTGCCGGGGTGGTTTCTTCCACCTCCTGAACCTCCTCTTGTGGCTGATCCACATCCGGAAGCTCCTCCTTAGGAACTAACAGCTCCTCATCTGCATGCAAGTGTAGCTCCCTCTCAAGCGAACACTACATGGCTTTCTCCTCCTGAAATTTTATATCTCGTCGCACAACAGTCTTTCGACTGTCTGACAAATACACCCGATAGTTGTGAGGTGTATCAGTGTACCCCACAAATATTCCAACCTCAGCGGTTGGATCCAGCTTCCTTCTCGCATCCTTCGTCACATGCATGTAGACAGGAGAACCAAAAATCCGCAAATGGGAAATATCATGCCTCTTGCCAGAATAAGCCTCCTCTGGTGTACTCATGCCAAGAACCTTGTGAGGACAACGGTTCTGCACATACACTGCTGTATTGCATGCCTCAGCCCACAAGTGAAGGGGTAGGCCCCAATCATGCAACATCGCCCGTGCAGCACCCACGATCGTTCTGTTCTTCCGCTCAGCCACCCCGTTCTGCTGTGGGTTATGGGGTGCGATGAGCTCTCTTCGAATCCCTTCTGTGCTGCAGAACTCCTTGAATTCAGCCGAGATGAATTCACCACCGTTATCACTCCTTAGAGCAATCACCTTCTTCCCCGACTCCTTCTCGACCAGTGCTTTAAACTCACATAACTTCGCGAATGTATCGCTCTTCTTCGGCATGAAGAAGATCCAGCACTTTCGAGAGAAATCATCAACAAAGATCACATAATACTTGTGCTTTGCTGTCGAAGCAACTGAGAAAGGACCACACACGTCCGTGTGAACTCTCTCAAGGATCGTCATGGCGCGACTATCCTTCTCGTGAAAGGTGGCTTTCACATACTTCCCTAAAGTACACCCCTTGCACTGATCTGACTGCGCAAGAGTGCCCTTAGGAAGCCCAATAGAAATCTGCTGCAGTATCTTCAAAGCTCCATGGTGAAGGTGGCCCAATCTCCTGTGCCACAGTTCGCCCTCATCATCCCGGCTCACCACTTCTCCCGCCTTGCATGCCATAGCTGCGCAGCCATCTACCTGCAACCGATAAAGGTTCTTGGTTCGAACCCCTATCTTCCGGGTCTCTCCAGTAGTCTTACTGCGCAGGAAGGCTTTTCCTTCGCTGAAGACCACATCATACCCCTTATCCTCCAACATCGCCATAGAGATCAAGTTCTTCTTCAATCCAAGTACATGCATGACATCCCTCAATACAAAGGGTTTACCAGACTCCCTCTGAAAGGATATGGTACCGATACCAGTCGCACTGTATCTACCATCATCGCCCATCTCGATGTGCACACCCAAATCTTTGTCCTCCAGATCTGAGAACAACTCCCGATCTCCTGTCATATGAAATGACGCACCGTTGTCCAAGAACCACACCGATCCCATCACACTTGAAACCAAGCATGCGATCAGTGAAAAGTCAAGCTCGAACTGTGAAGCCAAAGCTTCTCCATCTGCAGATCTTCCCGCTTGCTTGTTCTTCTTCTTCTTTTGACAATTGGTAGCATAATGTCCGTGATCATGGCAGTGAAAACATTTCACTTTCGCCATATCCTGCTTCTTGCCCTTAGCTCCAGAATGAGAGGTTTTCTTACCCTTCCCTTTCTTAGCTTTGGACACCAAAGCGCAGTTTTCTTCATCAGCTCCCTTTGATGAAGATCCATCTCGAGTAGTCCTCCTTATCTCCTCCTGCATGAGATCCGCCCCAAGGCGCTCCCATCCTGGCAGCTTCTCCCGACCATTGACACTATCTTGATATGAGTGCCAAGCCTTCGGAAGACCAAGGAGAGCCAGGTCGACCATGTCCTCGTCTTCGATAGTCACCCCCACACTTCCTAGCTCATCTCTGCACTGAGTGAACTTCGTGAGGTATTTGGCGATACTGTCGCCCTTCTCCATCTTGATGTTCTTGAGCTTATCTTTGAGCGCCAGCTTCCTTTGGTCGCTCTTACTCTGGAATAGATCCGTCAAAGCTTTCGACATTAAATATGGAGTAGCCTTTCCATGCAGGCTGGATACAATACGATCCTTGACGCCCTCCAACAGGATCCTTCGACACTTCGCCCATCTTCTTTTGCCATGCTTCGACTTCAGCAGGATCAGTGGGCTTTTGGACATCCGTATCTACGAACTCCTTCAGACCATTATCTTCTAATACTGCCTCCATGCGATCCTTCCATGCAACATAATTCGAACTGCCTTCAAGAGCATATTCGAGTCGCAAACCGTTGAAATACATTTTCAACACCGGCACCAAGAAAACAAAACTGCTGCAAAATTTCGAATTCCACCTCAAAGCTCAACCGCTCTAGATCGTGAGAACAAATTATTTCTAGCACAGAGATCAACTGCAAGGGGCATTTACCAAACCTTTCACTTTCCGAAGAAAGATGAATCCGGAGGCTACCTGGCCCGCATGCAGACTCTGTCTACCGAAATAAGTTTGTAATCACTGTGATGATCAATCTGAACTTCAATAGCTCCGATACCATGTAGAAATTTGCTGAATAATGATTAATTATCCACCGAGACTATCCTGGTCACATACTATTTGAACTTCATACACAACACACAATCTCTTCCACTCAATCAACTCAGATCATCAAACATGCGGAAATAAAATCAAGCGATAACACATCAAATCATCATACACATTAACACAGTATGTATGGGGAAAGCTTATAGCTGAAAACCCCGCAGCTATTGTGTATATTATAATGGAGAAATCAAGTAACAAACTCAGTACAATACTCCTCACAAGTACTCAGTACTTTCTCATACAGTTACTCACAATCTAGCTCAGTTTTGAACAGGTTACTGGTTCAAAACTCCCCGCCAATTTCCTTGCCTCTATTGCGTGTTTCAATGCTATGGGATGGCCTCTTTATATAGATAAACCACCATCCTGAAATACGCAATCCTCATGGGCTTACTCCTCCTATCTGTGTGTTGCAAATAGCAACAGTATAGTCACAACTGATAGCTAACTCCACCCTTTCATCTATCTCTTTCACTGGTCTTCACTGAACTGATCATGCACTGTAGTGAACTGATGTGTTCTTGAGTTGAATAATGAGTTACTAATTAATGAATTAAATAATATTTAATTCACTTCACTCATAACTAATTGATTAGCTAGTTAAACTAATCTCAATCAGTTCAACTAAAATAAACAGAACACAACTCCACTATCTGTCTCATTAACTCCTCCAAACTTCTGCCACTGAAGTCCAACCGAAGTCAACCATGCATGATGCCATCAAACCCTTGGGAACCACGTGATTCCTCTGTCAGATGCATGAGCCACTTCTGTAGCTCAAACTGAAGTGCTCCAAGAGAGTAAACTGTTGTTTATAGTCTAAATATTATTAAGGGTAAATAATATTTGACTTCCCTGTTTTAAGGAGAGGCAATCTAAAAATAGACTTCGACCTCTTTGACCTCAAAAATAGAGTCTCATATATTTTTACCAACATGACACATACTTCAAGAATCTCAAACTGGAATCCCCGAACCATGCTCCATATGTCTAAAAATAGACATAGTCTAAAAATAGATTTTGCGCCAGAATTTTGCCTGCGGGCCCACTTAGTGAAGGCGACTTCATTTCACTAAGCTCCATCATCTTGCTGCATTTTCAACATGATCATGTTGAAGGGTTTATTAACCCTAGTCGCTAGAGGAGAAGGACAATGATTTTTCAAAAATTCATATGTTTTTCATCGAAATTATATTTATTTTGTGTATTTTTTATGCTTCATGAAGTTTATTGATTAGCTTATGAAAACCATGTTTCTATTGAGAAAATTTTGATGACCCTTCTCCATAAAAAGGTTAAACCATAGATAATGAAGTGATATAATTTTATGAATTATGAAATCAAACTTACGCCTCATGTTCATCATTCACAAGTATAAAGTAAACCCTCATAAGCCAAGAACTTAATTGAATTCATGTGATTTATCAATAAGTTATTGAATGAAGTCGTAAACAGGGAAAATTTTAGGCGCTAATATTCGCAAGTGGGCTAATATTCCATGTTTTTTGCAAAAAAAAGATTCGCCAATTTCCCATTTTTGTAAAAATGAATTCGCCCAAATTTTGTAGTATAAAATAATTTTACCTTAAAAATCGCCAATATTATATATTGTCTAATATAAAAACTTATAAATCTAAACATTTTTACAAAATTATCATCAAACATTCTAAAATTTTGATATTAGGGACTAGTAAGATTCGCCAAGGTCGCTAAGCTTTAATATAAAATTCCATGTTAAAATTTTCCTTGGTCATAAAGGGTCTAGCTTTATAGGTCATGGTCATTTTTTTCTCATGTGATATATATATATATATATATATATATATATATATATATATATATATATATATATATATAACTTCTTATTCATAAAGAATAAAAGAGGTTGTGTTTTTAAAATGCTTCAAGATAATTTCGTAAGAATGAGGGGGTTTCTTCTGTAAATCAAATATATATGTGATAATAATACAAATCAATGATCATTCATTGTTGACTTGAGGAAAAATAGTCTTCAATGCTATCCTTTTTTCCTTTCTCATTTTTAACTTGTGGACATCCTCTAGAAGAAGGATCCACATTCACTAAAAGAAAATTCGTAAAAATTTAAAGGCTCAGATTTGAAGCAAGAATCAAATGTCCAATATTTGAAATTAGGTAAATTTTTCCTTATCAAATTTATAATTTTCAAATTCATGATTCTCCTCATCCCCCTTTAGGGTGATTCATTTGTGACAATCATCTGGAAGGAATTCATGTCATCTTCTTTGTCCTCATTCATCACTTCTAAATTGATAGCGTGCTCCATTTTTGGAGTTGTATAGTTCCAAGTTATTTCATTCTATTCTTGTACATTCTTCATATCTAATGGTTCACATTCTTACCTTATTTTAAATACAAGTTATGCCCTTTTTTCTTTGTTAAATTGTAGTGTGCACGAGGACACAAAACCTAGAGATGTTTTGTTTATTGAAAAAAATGAAACTGAAATTCCAAATTAGCAAACTAAGATTCCAATCCTAACACATACATCATGGTTATATATGGATGTCAAGGAGACAAATCACCATTGCAATGTATTATTATGCGAATCGGAATATACACTAGGAATCTGCATACCTAACTAAGGTTTGAATGACCAGTTTGAAATGATGGATAGAAATATATGGTTCACATTTAATATTCATTGACTTTTTTGTATTTTTTAATTCATGGATTAGTCATTATTGGTTCTTTCACCAAGAGAAGCTAAGTTCATTATATAACTATTCAAAAGATCTTAACATCCATTATGTGTCTATAATAATATCATTATCATATGTTATACATAAATAACATATAGAAATAACAAATTTAATGAGAATAAGTGTGTGCGTGTGTGAAGATACATCTTAATTTGAGATATCTTAAGCATCAAGAGGTTTTCATATTAATTATTTTATATATATATTTTTAATGTTTAATGTAAAAGTTTACTAAGAGTGATAAAAAACAATAATTAACATGCACACAATATTTAACCTAGAAAAAACCAAATTCACGGAAAACTATAGCTAACATAATTCTATTAGTCCCTTGGCCAAAACCCAGCCAAGTGAGCCTTCATCGCTCACCTCCCTAGCACATTACAATGAATTGTTCCAAATCCTTTTAAAGGCTTCATTATGTACAATCCATAAGCACAAAACCATGATAAACCAAACCCATGTGCCCAAACCACCATTGTTGACCAAATAACTTTGACTCTTTCACCAAGTCAATTTTACCTAACAATCTCCCATTAAACCTTGACTTGGGTTTTCCTCTAACCAAATCCAACCAAATTGGCCAAGTGAGCTAGCACTCCTTACATCTAGGCCCTACCCCCTCAAATTTTATATCCAAGGTATCTAGTAATTCGACATGCCCCTATCACAAAGGTCTAACTCAATACTTTGTTATGTTTTCATGTAAAAAAATTATACTAGCAATTGCACCATATGTTGCAAAGGAAACGTTGTAAAGAAGTAACATAGGAAAGAGTAGTATAGAGGAAAAAATATGTGATATGTTATGTGATTTAATTGAATATTTAACTTATAAATATGAATTATTTTATTTAAAAAAATTATAGGTTTGGAAAATAGTTTGGATAAAGAAATTGGTTTTTTTATAACCTAGTTAGTATAGATAGCGTGTAGAGTGTAGTGTGCAGAGTTTTATGTGATTTAATTGAATATTTAACTTATAAGTAATGACTCTCACCTTAATCTCACATTAATCATGCAGGATAGCTACAACTACAGAGAGTGAACACCAATATTAAGTTACATGTATTGCTCTTCAAATGTAAAGTACGTAAGTTAAAAGGGTGGAAATACTGAATGTGCAAGGTGGACTACTACAATTATCCTACGTTTTCCTTATTCGATTATTTTTGTAACTGAATAATAACACTTCTAACTATATAGTAAGCAAATATCCAAAGCCCATTATATATATATATATATATATATATATATATATATATATATATATATATATATATATATATACTCTTAACAATGGTACATACTCTTAATTTTATTTTGAAATTAATTTTAAAATATTTTAAAAATTTAATTAATATAGATAAAATTAACTAATTTTCTAATATTCATTGAATTTTTAAAATATTCCAAAATTTATTTTCACAATCTAACCACTCTATCTAATTATTAAAAATATATATGTAACAACAGTTCCAGTTGACCGCGTTGACATGGTTGAAAATGAAGGGGTTGATTTTAGAGTAGAAGAAATTAACTTAATCTTGAACTCGAAGGAAGCTTTAGAGGATGATGCATTCTCCGAACTATGTGAAGGGGGGCCATTACCATTTCTTGAATTATTGTTCATAAAGGTGAGCATATTTTCTTCATTGTATTATGCATTTTCCAACAAATAAAGTATGTCAGTTGGGGATAAGGTTATGCATTGGTGCTACTCCTATTGAAGGCCCTTGAAGAATCCCCTTGGAATCAAGCAGTCAGTGAACAAGGAGAACCATAAGATTAAACAAAATCTTGGGAATTATATTCCCGGAAACTTGTTTCTTTTCTTTTCATGTTTTGTATTTTTTAAAGAAAAGTACAATTGTAAAGAATTTTCAAGCAACCAGCACAAATTAGTATTTAGTACAATTTTGCTAGGGAAATTGGGGGTATTTACCGAGTTTTCAAATATTTTAAATGAATTTGAATGATCATGGAATTCTAATCTGCCCTAGTACCTATGATCTTCAAGAAATCTTGAAATAAAATGTCTTCAACAACAAAGAAGAATATTGAGAGAAAGGTGAAAGGAAGGAACATATTGCTTTAATAAATTAGAGTACGTCATTCTCTGCAACATAACAAAAATTGTTAAACATATTTAATTCAGAAACTTCAAGCCAAGTAAAAATTACTAGAGCCAAATCCTCTACCTATTTGAAGTACTAAACTGAGAAATTTCGAACGCTTAGCGTTCTTTTTAACTAGAGCTGGAGATTCTGCATATGCAACTTCTTTTACCTCAGGCTTCTCTTCTACCTTAGACTTGATGGTTTCAGTGTTGATTCTATTATTGGCGTTGTAACAACTTGTCTTCGAGGTTTCTGAAAGAAGAACTTCTTTGATGGATTTGTCCTCTGGAAGAGGAGGATTTTCATCTAAAACTAGAGGTGGAGACTGAGACATCATGGATGCACCGGCTGTAAAATTAGTATCATTATGTTGACAAATAGGGGAATCTGAACCAATCCAAGCGAGGCCATAATCTAGCAGGCATCATCCACTTTGAAAAAGTTGCAGCGGGTTTTGTAATTGGATTATTTCTAAAATGGTTTTCCTTATTCAATTATTCTCCGTAACTAATTAATAACAATATTTAATCCAAAAGTAGACACTATTTCAATCATTTAACATCAAATCAATGATGCACAAGGATACGAGTGGCAGTTGAAGGAAGTTGTTTTCAAAAAAAATGTTTTAGAACGTAAAAATCAATCATAATATAAAATATAAAAATATTTCTCATATCTTATCTATTGTACAGAAAACATGTAATATTTTATTTATTATATTACGCACTTTTTAAATTTATTTCATTTTTCTTTTAATTATTAAATTATATATTTAAAATTTTATATTTCAAGAAATATAATATATATGCCTGTAAAAAGAATTTGATATAAATTTGTGATAGTATTAGATACTTATCCATCAACCTAAAAAAATTACTAACTCCAAGTATTATATATTTATTTTGATTATATTAATAATAAATATAATCACAATAAAAAGTGAAAATGAAATATTGTATATTTTAATAATAACAAAATTATTAAAATAATTTTATTTATTTTATTAAAAAAAAAATGATTTTACTTGCTCGTCACTAAAAACGTGTTAAAAGATAAGTTGATTTTAAAGGTATCAGTTCATAATAAACCATATTGTTATATTGAAGATGATTCTAAAAGTTGTTATATTGAGGATCATTGTAAAAGAGCATTGTAATAATAAAATCATTTTTTATTTTTTTTTGGGTTGATTTTAGAAAATATTTTGACATTGTACTTAGTTGAAGTTTTGAAATAGGTTAGAAGAGTTAAAAGTTTCATGCGAATTGAGCATGGTTACTTTAAGGTTATATGGAAGTGGCATATCTAAGTTTAGGAGGGTGGTCGATAGAAATTAAATATAATATAGGAGTCAAGCAAGGTTTTCCTCTATTCCACACTCTCTTTAGCATTTACATTGATAAGTTAGAATTTTGGTTGGAAGAAGTTGGTTATAATAGTTTAAATCTCACCAATATAGTCGTCATCCTTTTTCTTTATGTTGATGATATTTTTCTTATGGCACACAATCATTATGACCTCAATAATCATTAAAAACCCCTCAAGTACTTTTTCTCTAATATTGTAAAGATTGTGAATACGGACAAAACAAAAGTTATGAGAATTAAATTCCATAAGATCACTTATGAGACTTTCGTGTATGACAATAATAGTTTGGAAGAAGTGCCTTCATACAAATATCTTGGAATCGATGTTCATGATAAGATAAATTGGAATTATAGTGTTGAAAGAAAGATATATGCAGGATAGAAAGCTTATCATGGGCTTGACAATGAGTATAAATTAACATGCTTTTAACTATAAGATAAGAAAAAACTCTTTTTCATACTCTCATTACCCATGTTATCTTATACAAATGTGAAGTTTAGGGATTACTATCTCTAATATTTTTGGAGAAGGATCAAACAAATCCAAAATAGTTTTATAACTTATAATATTAAAACAAGATATTTTATCATATCCTCTTCATAAAAGTTAGCATCACTACATAAAGTGCATGTCCATGGTTAGGTACCTAATGTACAATAACAAGATAAACAATTTGCATGATAATAGGATCGCCAAAATTTCTTCCAACTCTAGCCATAATCATGAGGGTCAAATTAGGATGGCATCAAGATGCTAAGTCTTGGCTAAATCATTGGGTAATATAGGAAAACGTCCTCTTGCAAGATACCAATACTATTAAAAGTATTAGTATGTCTAAATTTAAATAGAATTTGTAATGCAATAAGGAATTGAAAACTAAAAATAAACTAAGATATTACAAGGTGGTAGTTAACCCTAACATAAAGGATTAAAAATGTCTTTTAGTTTTGATTAACACAAATCAAGATTGTTAAAAACAAACCAATTTCCAGAAATTTCACTCGTGGATGCAAGAATCTATTTCCACACTAAGAAGGATGAAGACTAAAGACATCATATTTCCACAATAAGAAAGTTGAAGACTAAAGACATTTTATCTTAAAATAATTTAAATACATGCAAATTAAAACCCAATTTCAAAATATATATGATAAATCATCAAAACTATCTTAACTTTGAAACATTTATCTTAATACTTTTAACGAAATTAAATTAAATAATAATAAAAACAACTTTCGCTTTTCCATAGCTTAAATAAACCACATGATCATGGATAATAAATGGTTTAAATCCGTGGCTTTGTTTGAAAATTGTAAATAAACCTTTCACAAAGAATATATAAATATAGTTTTTAATCAAAATATATAAATATTAGCATCGCATGACAACACAGGAGCTTTTAGACAAATTATATAAATATTGTTATAAAATTGTCTTTCTCATAAAAGTCGATATAATATTTTTTTTAAACCATTTTAATAATGAATTATTAAAGACATCGAAAGAAATTGAGTAGAAAAAATGATAAGAGAGTTGATCGTTTGGGCCAAAAAGAATATTTTTAAACAGAAAATTTATAAATCAAGATCATCGTGGTTATTTATAATTGGTTAAAAAAAGATTTGGCCATACTTAATATAGTTAACATAATTAGTTATAGTTAAATATAATTGACTTATAAGGTCAACTATAGTGTTTTCTTTATAGTTATTTAAAATTAAATGTTAATAAGTATGGTTAGTCATGTTTTTTCACAGTTATTTATAGTTTATTATGGTTAATTTTTGTTAAATATCTTTAATTATGTTAAATATTAATAATTTTTTTTAGTAAGTTTGTACTCAGTAATCAAGACTTTCTAGGAGGTCACTAATCTCAGATCGCCGCTCACTCAAGTGCGTTTAATTGTGGAGTTTTCCCCACAATTAAGTCCACTTAGCTTGCTACCCCATTTGCAAAACCTTAGCAAGTATTGTGCCTCATGAACCATTCAAGTAGAGCTCCCTTTAGTCTTTGTATTTAAGTATTGAGGGGTTTTCACAGTGCATTATATTAGATATCATTTTTTTTGGGATTCAACTACGTTAAGTAAGTCATTCATTTATGACCATTTCCATAATTATAGTTATTTATAATTAAATGTTTATATTCATGGTTAACCATGTTTCTCCATGTTTATTTATAGTTGATCATAATTAACCTTTTCTAAACAAGTTCAACTATGGTCAAACAAACTCAACCATGGTCTCCATGGTCAAACATGGTCACCATGTTCAACCATAATGGATTTTTTTGAACCATGGTCAAATAAACAATGGTCAACCATGGTGGCGATGCTCATTCATAGTTAACTGAAGCCAACTGTGAACATCATGGTCAAGAAATACCCATCTATGGCTCACCATGGTCAACATGGTCATCCGTAGTAATATTTAGGCAGCCATGGTAATCTATTCTCTTCATCCTTGGCCAACCAAAGTAAACCATAGTCAACCATAACCAATCATAATCAAGCAAGGTAAACCATAATATATCCTCTTTTAATCCTTAGTCATCTATGGTAATCATGGTCAACCATGATTAACCTCAATCAACCAAGGTTTACCTAGACCAACCATAGTGAACTTCCTCATCCATTATTATAACATTAGCATTATCATTTATGTAATATCAACCATAGTCAACATTAATATAACCTAAATGTAAAAATTGTCAACATGAATGTAAAGTTGTTAGATTAATGGTTGATCACAGTTAACCATAGTCAATTTCAGCCAACCCTTTTTCAACCTTGGTCAATCTCATTAACCATGGTCAACTATCATTAATCATCAACTCTCTAAAAACATAGTTAATCATTATCAACCATGTTCAACTTGGTCAACTATTTTAATCATAGTTAGTTATGTTAATAAATGCGGTTGATGTACCAAAATTTCCACCTTTAGTAAGCCAATAGAAATATGAAAATGAATCCAATAAAATTATATAAACCACATTTACCAATGGGTTGTGCTATTAAAATATCCTTTGTTACAAAAAAAAAAAAAAAATTGTGCTAGTAAGAGTTTCTTTGTGTCAAAACATTTTTGTGTCAAAATATTTTTGTTCCGTGGACGCCTTATGTAAGTGTTTGGATAGAGAACTGTTGAATTGGGAATGTTATCATATATACATTGCCTAGAATTTTGGGGGCAAGTTATGTTCCTTAAACAAGTATCACGATAGGATCAATGCAAAGAGAGTGGGCTACATATTGAGGACTCAGATTGAGAATTTAGATAGGGTCTGAGTCGTGGTGACGCTTAGTTGTGACACTTAAAAACAAAATGATTTCTTGTATGAGACTTAACAAGAATTTGGACACGTTCATATGTGGTAGATACTAGAAACAGTGGGTGCGAAAAGTTTGGCGTTTTCCGATTGGGAGGTGGGGGACGGAAGAGCGGAAGAGACTGGTGTGCATGCTCTGAAAGTCTTTCAGGGTAACCATACACTATTGTTCGACCTCATTTCTAGGCTTGCACAACTTGGCATTCATCATTTTTCTCAGATAAGTAGGAAAAATGTCGATACACCACTGCTACAATCGTGGGTAAAGATGAATGAGCTTGGCTTAATCGGTCATAATGTTACTGAATGGGAGGTATACCTCACACATCTTTTTGATGTTGTCATTTCCATCCATGAAGGGGAAGATAGACTGTTGTGGGAGGGTAACATGAAGAAAGGCAAGCCAAGTGTCAAATACATATACAACAAGCTTCCATTGACAGAGAGATTTTGATAGTAAAAATTGGTTTCAAGCCACTTGGAGATGGGTTATCCCATCCAAACTCATTTGCTTTTGTTGGCTGGAATTATGTAATATTCTCTTTCTTGATCCAGTCAAAGTGGATGGAATCGGTCCATGGTATTAGCGTGGTATTTTTCCATAGTATTGGCCCATGGTATTTGTTGTCAGTTTTCTAGGAAAAATAATAATATAAGGTCCATCAAGCCTATAAAAGGGGATAAAAGCTAGGCATTTAGAATCATTCTGGTTTATCTATCTTGTTGTGTTTGGGTTGAGAACTTGGCATGGACAATTCTAGCATTGATCTCGGGACGAAAACCTCGTGGTGAATTTGTCTGGTGGATCCATCTAGGGTCCACAATTGTGCTTTAGTATTGGTTTTCTATTTAATGAGCAGCCGAGCATGCCACTGCAAGGGCTCAAATATTTTTGTATGGGCATGTATCGTTGTTTTCATTTAATAAAATAAATAAAAGGGCTGCATTACCAAATCCCATGGTGTCCAGTGTCTTTCCTGCAATTGTTTTTAACTAGAACACCTAGATGTGCCAAATCTAATTATTACTTCATTGTTTGGGATCTTACAGTGGTATCAGAGTTATGCATCTTGCCAGCCTCAGGGTGTTTTATTGCAGATTGAGGATCAAGAGAAACTAGTCTTCGGTGATTCTCCATAATCACCCTAGCCAGTGACTCGTCCAATTTCAATGGTTTTATGTAGTTGCCTTAGTTGGATGAACAATTTCATCTGCATGAGATTTATTTGCTAAAATTAACCCTATTTGTGGGAGCACAAAGAGATCGAAGGAACTAATCTTCTCAAGAGGCTCAAACCATCCATTTAGTAAGAAAGGGTCAAATCACACCCCTATCTGAATAAATATAGCTCATAATCAAGAAAACAAGTGCAAAATGGTGAATTAAAGACAAAGGAGCGAACGTGGATTGCATTAGTTTAGCGGGCTGTGAGGGGCCATTATTGAGAGTCCATAAAACATCGTTGAGGAACGCATCATGCTGAAGGCCAACAATATTGTTTGATATATTTGTCAAATCTGGAGGTTCCAACACCTGAGCTGTGAGGCGAGGCCAATATTTGGAGCGGCATAGGCGAAAAAAGGCTTGAAGTCCATATTCTCGTGCATTGAGTCGGGTAGCCATAACCCTCCATAACCATAATTCCAAAGATCAAAGTCCATGTGATTTCCACAGTTGTGGGCTTACACGCTGCAACTAGGAATTACAGGGGTCGAAAAGCAGCATGCCGAAAGCCACTGAGATAGCACTGTGGTTTCCAGAAGTACCCAGTGAAATCAAAGCAGATATATAAGGGCTTTGAAGACCAAAATTGTTGCGTATACAAAAGGTTGAATCATTTATGCATCGGGCCAATTTATTGCGTATCGGATACTCATCATTTCTAGAAGGAGATTGAGTATTCATCCATCTTTATATATAAGAAAAGGGTTGAATAATTGAAGGAGCCTTGCTCTGCACGAAGTGCAGGAAGTATGATACAATTTTTCACGCTAAAGTTTGAGTCAAAGGCCGAGTCTGTCGACCAAGACAGAATGAGGGAACATTGAGGACCTGAATGATGAAGCCACTTTCTCAAATCTCATAAAAAGGGTGTAATTATTATGGAGACCTGATCGACATTCGTTGGCATCCATATTTCTTTTAAGGAGCAAGCCGATTTGTGAAGACTACATCCATTGTGCGCAATTCGTGCTGATTTCAAGGCGTAGCAGAGTCTTAGATTTGTTACAGAAGGAGAAGGGAAGTACGATTAGTTAGGGAGGAGCAGACTGGCTGACGTTCCAATGGTTGACCAGGCGAGGAGGGGTCGTGATCTTCCATGCCAGGCCAAAGGGAGTGCGGCCACTGAGAATTAGCGTGGTGATCGAAGCTCGTAGTCCGTGAGGAACCTGAGCGGTGGAAGGGACGGGTGTCGCACCAGTCGACTTGCACGCAGAAGAGAGTTGGATGACATTTTCTCTATGTAGAGGCTACATAACCAGTGTATGAGTCAAGGAAGTTTGTGAGGTCGTTAAGCAATAGAGACATGGGTTAAGCAGACATTTAATTATTTCCATCGCCCCTGCCTGAGATATCCAGTGGATCTGCCGCACCACTAGTCGAGGTCGATCCCTTGTAAGGACACTAAACACATTGTTGAACTGAGCCAATTGCATGTTTACTGGATCAAGAGAGATTAGTCACATTAGCGAGGTGAGACCGACCACTTATTGGCATAAGTAGGCTGTCGAAAGACCATATATCCCAGGCAGAGTTGATAGTATAGGATTGTGGAGTTGGAGCCCCATTGCTTGTTGTACAAAAGAAATTAGGGCCTAGGGTGCCATCCTCTCACTTTGAGGAGGAGGACTAGAAAGTATTGGGGAGTCATAAAGGTATTTTCCCACCACTAAGGGGTAGATGTTATTATTCCTATGTAATAGTATGGAATTATTGTTGATATAGTAATTGGTTGGATTGGCATATAAATTATTTTATTATAGCACATCATGTGGTTATCATTTCATGGTTATTTGGTTCATACCTTTGAACGAAGTATTATCATGGAAGTATTATTTAATAATAACAGAACTAAAATTATGTTATTGCAACGTTGATGGATCGCCTTGGAAGAAGCTAATCTAACGTTATAGCTTGTATATCAGCCTCTTATGAATAAATATACCCATGATATTTATTCATGTGTATGGAAGGTTATAAATGTAACCATGATGTTTATTCATGTGTATGGATTCATATCCTTCTTGAAAATATGTTCATTGTTGAAATACTGGAAAGTTATTTACTAGACAAGGATCATTCCCAGGTTTCTCATTGGCTAAGTATTGAGATCCATTGACGCCAAGCCATAATGTCATCATTTTATTTTTGGAAATGCCACAGGGATCAACATAATGATATATCAGTTGATTCTTTGGGCTACAATACTTCTATGCATCACATATGGAAAAAACATACAAATCAGAAGCAAGAGCAGAACAAAAGACCCTTCTCTCGAAAGTTCCATGTTATCCTTCAACAATTAAAAGATATCCGGAAGGAAAATGTAAAAAGCGTGTCTTTGATCTTAGATCCAAATTGTGGGGTACAAAGTTAGAAGATGCCCCCCTACAGCTGGACACATTAGATATGGCTCTGAGCTTGATAGAGAAATATAAATGGAAAGGGTCAAGTTGGGCCTTGAAGCCATCCATTCCTGCTTTGATACAACCTAGGTTCTTGGAACATTCCTGTGAAAGGGTTAGACTCACAGTCACCTCTTGTCTCAGTAAAATCGTAGCCTTAACAACACCGCTACTACCCTACAATGATGACATCATGAGGAGGAATTTTCGGGGAATGGTAGAAGCACTCTAAGGGTTGGACAACACCACCGTTCTTACTTTTTTCCAGAAACGCACAATTTTAGGACGCTTGGTGAAATTCAGATTTGGTATACTTATGCTGGATCTAGAGTGTGATGATTTAATCCTTCAGATGCTCCAATACTTTTGCACTTGAATTACAATGTCTCATCCAAACTTCATCAAAACAGACATGCAAAATATCATGTCTCTGATCTTAGGAGAACATAGGGTCATCTGCGAACAATTAAGATCCAAATTGTTGGCCATTTGGAGAAGGAGCTAATTGTATCACCTCTCGCTTATGAAATAGTTGAAGGGTTGATCAAACATAGCATCAAACTACTTAGAAAGAAGTTAACCAAGGAGGAACTAATAAATATTTTTGGAGACAGCATGAATGAACTGACAAAAGGCTTATTCTTTGTATGCAAGGGACTTTGGGCACTTGACCATTCATGTCCAAATGATAAGGAGGTGACAAGGGTAGAAAAATTGAAGATTTCTTCATATCATGGGGATTCATCCATAGTGGGGTTCACCGGTTTTCAGGAGAGGACCTATGAAGGATCTGAGCAGTCAAGTAAAAATCATGAGCAACAACGCCATGCTCCTCGGAGAAATTTACAAGACAAGATGATCAGTCAGCATGACAAAGTACATGGCGAAAGGAAGGAGGGAAATTATCCTGATGACATGGTAGTTGAATCCATCCATAAAAAGTGTGGGCAATCAAGTATAGATAATAGTTCCTCAGTACATCCATGTTTAAAAATCAAAGAGGGTGGAAAACCTATCCTCACATGTGGAGGGGGCGAGGAAGAAGGAATTCAAGGAGAATCAAATGAGGCGTCAGTGGTAATAAACCGACATGATGAGCATGATCATGGTGAGGAACATGAAAAACATAATTCGCACAATGAACCATTCCTTGAAAGCCCATCAAAGGCTCAAGTTGAAACTGTGGTTGTTGGGCATCTAGTGCAGACAAGTATAGAGACATTCAGTAGGGAACCAAAATTTCCAGTAGAAGACTTTCAGGAAAAGATCATGCATTTCAAGAAAGATCTTATGTTGTTGAAGAAAAGAATCTGGACAATCTGAGACATTGTCCTACAAGAGAATAGAAAAATTGAGGAGCTCATAGGGGTGTGTGTTGAATCAACGACCAAGTTATCTAATGTTGAGGAACAACTCAAGTCTCTCACAAGGTAGCAAGAGGAGTACAGTTGGGAGTTCTAGAGAAGCCCTCCACAGGAGTACATAGATAAGGCTTGCAACAATACCAATCCACCTTTATACATTGGGAAGAGCAGAGCAGAATTCTCCAAATACATCATGTTGGGTAACCAAGAAGAGCAGCATGAATTGAGCATCGAAAAAGATCAACATAGTATATTTGCAGATATTCATCATTCCCCAAGCATGGATTGGCAGGAGATTATGAGTTGGTATTCTATTAATGGATTGATTCTTTGGAGGATGACCATAGCCAAGGGCATATTACAACTTTGGCCATTTGGCGCGGGCGACAATGGAGGGCTGAAATGGTACCATAACCCACAAGACCTACGATTTAGGTGGCACTGGGATCCAGGAGAATCCATTTGGGGCAGGATTGGCCAAGGATTGTTTGGGATCTAGGTAAATCTATTGAGGGAAGGATTGGTCAGAGGATTGTTTGGGATCTAGTTATCGAAGGATCCATTCAGGACCATTCAACATGGAGGGATGGAAAAATACATCAGGTTGTATGGGACCCTGGTGTCAAGGTACAAATGCTTCTATTGTGGATAGAAGTGGATCTCTTGAGGACAAGAAATATTTGGGTAGGAGGATTTTTATTATTCCCTTTCTTGATCTAGTCAAAGTGGATGGAATCGGTCCATGGTATTACCGTGGTATTTTCCCATGGTATCGACCCATGGTGTTTGTTGTCGGTTTTCGAGGAAAAATAATAATATAAGGTCCATCAAGCCTATAAAAGGGGATAAAAGCTAGGCATTTAGAATCATTCTAGTTTATCTCTCGTATTGTGTTTGAGTTGAGAACTTAGCGTGGCCAGTTCTAGCATTGATCTCGGGAAGAAAATCCTGTGGTGAATTTGTCTGGTGGATCCATCCGAGGTCCACGATTGTGCTTCAATATTGGTTTTCTAGTTTAATGAGCAGCGGAGAATGCCATAGCAAGGGTTCAAATATTTTTGTATGGGCATGTATCTTTGTTTTCAGTTAATAAAATAAATAAAAGCGCTGCATTACCAGATCCCGTGGTTTTTAGTGTCTTTACTGCAATTGTTTTTAACTAAAACACCTAGATGTGCCAAATCTATTGATTATTTCATCGTTCGGGATCTTACACATTACATAACAGGGTTCTTACCTGGGAAAATCTGGGTGCGGGGGATTCCATTGCCTAGTCATTTTCCCCCTATGTTGGAATGACAACGAAGATATTGACCACCTTTTGTTGCATTTCCCCTTCGCTAAGAAGGTATGGGCGGGTGTACTCGTCTGCGTACATCTGGGACCTCTAGGGCTGCAACAAACTCTACATTCATGCCTTCGTTTCTGGCTCCGGAAAGGTAATAAGTTTCATGCATTATCCTTCTATATTATTTGGTCTATTTTGCACAAAAAGAACTCTTATATTTTTTACCAAAAACTGTTGGAGATTTGAGGTGTTATTATGAAGGCTTTTAATTATTTTTTAGAGATCAAACCCATTAAGAGACATATAAAGAAGAGAAAGATAACAATAAAGGAATTAAAGGGGAAATATCCAATTGGTATTTTTGATGGGGCAAACCAACGAAGGAGGTGTGGTTGTGGATTCGTCATTATTATGAAACCAGAGAGACTTTATCACTTATGGTCAAAGGGAGATCATGGAAATAACAATAGCATCGAGATCATCAAACTATGGGGTGCTCTTCTGCTCGCAAAATGGTTAAGACGGGAACAAATTTAAATTCATAGAAATGCCAAAAGCATCATAGACTAGGTCAGGGAGCACTCTTCCTTCAACTATCCTATCCTCTCCAATTGGACGGGGCATATTAGGAGATTCACTAACAACTTTTAGAACATAACTTACACCCACATCTGCAGAGAGTAGAATCAAGTGGCAGAGCTCCTCTCAAAGACGGGTATTCACTCTGATCCAGGTAATTTTTTTTTTTGCAGCTTATGCACATGGCGAACTCTTGAATTATGGGTCCTTCTCCTCTTTGTAGTGTTCATTCTCCATGGTCACACCATACTGGCCTTATTTCAACAGTGTTACTCCTCGTTGAATTTATGTCAAAAAGGGGAATAGCAACAAAAACATATATGATTCACTTTTTCTGCACATCAACAAGGTTTGATAGTAAATGAAAGAATCATAGAAATATGATAGCAAAACATAGTTTTTAATATACATTTTGTATAAGTTGTAATGCCCTTTATTAGAGATGACGAAAGATATACATCATAAGCGATCAAAGGGGCTATACCTATGTTACCAGAAACGAGAAACGGGAAATGAAACGAGAAACGAGAACGGTACGAGAAACGGAGTTTGAAGGTTTCGCATATAAGAAACGAGGAGAGAGGAAAAAACCATAATTAAATGTTAACAATATAAAACAAAACATTAATCATAAACATCAATGTTTCAGACTGTGAAATTGTAAACAAACATAATTCCAAGTTCAATTTTGGGTCATATTTTTGTCTGAATTCTTCGTTGCCCATAAGGCCTAGTCCAATACCTGCAGTTATATAAAATTCCTATTGCCTAAGCCAAGTATGCCTAATAGATTAATAATAATGTATATATATTTTTCATTCCATGCTACTAACAATAACTATGCTCAGGTCTACCTTCTAATTCTTGGAGATTTATAAAGATTCAGGGAATGAAATCACTGTAAAAAGTGATTTTGCAATTCATTCAAGGAAATATTGTGAAGGTGTCCAAGTTAGGTGAGATTTCCATTCCAAGCTCAATTTGGGCCGTATTATTGTTAAAATTCTTCATTGTCCATAAGGTCCAATCCAATGCCTACAATTCTGTGGAATTATTATTGTTTAACCCAATAGTATATGTGCCTAATTGATTCAATATTTTGCGTTTCATTTTACCATCACTATGCTCAGACCCACTTTCTAATACTCCTATATATAATCATGGAAACTAATTAAAATCATAATTCAGAACTACCTAAACCTCATACATTTATAAACAGTATGTAGATCTTTTCAAATCCACTTACACAGATACAGATTCATAGAAATTTAAACAAATTGCCATGGAAATACAAATATATAAAATGTTATGCCACTAAGAGACACTATGGTCTACCTCATTCTCTCTGCCCTATTGACAAAACCGGATCCATCTCCACAAATTTTAACATGGCAAGAATATTTTATCTCACAACTAATCAAAATCAAAATTATGTTAGAAATCACTAGTCCGATGGACTCACCTGACCTGAACACTGAGATCGATGGTGAAGGTGGAGATCGCTGAAGGGCTAAGGCTGAGATCGCCCATATTGAGATGGCGCTGAAGCTAACTGGGCTGGTGCATAAAGCTGCTCAATTGGCTCTGATCTACGCTTTCGATGTATCCCGTGAATGGTAGTAGACTCTCCTCTGCCTCTTAAATAATTGAAAAACATTGTTGCATAATTGAAAAACATTGTTGCTGGCAATAACAACTGGAGTTTCTTTTGCATGCGCACAGTATATATATAATCAACTAGAGTTTCAGATCTAGAGCGTTTGAGTTATTATGGATTTATAATTTATTAAAAAACCTCTGGAAGAGAATACGCATAGTTTATAGATAATTAACTTGAGTCTCAGAGCTGGAGAGTTCGAGTTTTTATAGATTCACAATTTATAAAAAAACCTCTGTAGTTTTGGAACAGAATACTTTTAGTTTTGAAACTGCAGTTAAGGCAGAAACAACCAATTTCGCCGCTCGTTATAGCCAGTCCAGAGAAACGTGGAGAAACGGTGGTAAGAAACAATCAGTTTCACAGCTCGTTTCACAAGAAATAGGTTTCTGGGCACTTAGAACGGAAATGACCGTACAGGACGGCGTTTCCCCGGCCGTTGCGTTTCTAGCTCCGTTTTTTCCCAAAACGCCCACTAACGTTCCGTTTTTGGTAACCAGGGGCTATACTAATAGACATTCATGTGGAAATTTATGTAGATTTAGGGGATCTGAAAAACAATATATGTAAGCAGATTTTTATAATAGGCTTAAAAGAGAGGTACAATAATAAAATTGACAAAAATTTGGTTTTAGAAAAACAAACAATTATAATCATTTTTTCTAATAAACAAGGTATTGTAATCACTTTTCTAATGAGAGATGATGTTTTTTTCGACTAAGAAAAATGGAAGACGGAGCTTCGGTGCAAGCAACACTTATATTTTAAACTTCAGAGCTTAAATCAGATTTCACTCATTTGCCTTCCTCATAAAAGGGAAGAATTCTATTCATTCTTCAGTACACTCAATATATCATCTAACGATCAATCATCAGTGGGAGTATCGAATCGAAGAATACTACACTGTCAGTTACAGCACTCAGTTGCAGTCATGAAATACATTTCGGCGTTCTTGCGTGCAGTATTATTGTTCTGCTGGCAGATAATGGAGAAGGGAATTATTGGCTTGAAGTCTAATCAATTAATCATTCTATAGCCACGACGCTCAATGGTTTTCTCTCTCTCCGTTGTACGAGACAGAATAAGGACCAGTAAGTCGCTGTATATGCTTGTCTATATCCAGAATCGGTATTGGTGTTTGCTTTGAATTATGAAATTTCTGTGGTAATTAATTTTCAAGGATATACAATTGCTTCGGAATCAAATTTTAACTATAGACACAGAAAGAAGAGATTCATTATCCACATTAGAAATGCACTGGAAAACAGTGACAGAATGAATGTCAGACAACAGAATATAAGTGAGGAAAGAATTGTTGGAAGGACAGGGCATCTAGAATTCATCAATCAGATGACAGAGTTGAGTCAAGAGTGCTCATTTGCATTCTGCGGGTAGCCCCTGGGGGAACCTCTTGGTGTCAGCACAGTAATCGTAGATCATATAGTTATTTCGCACCCACTGGAGCTTCTGCTCTTCGTTCGAGTCCAAAGCCTCCTCTCCCGCGAAATTAGAAGAAGAAGTAGTGGCACTGAAGTTGCTGAAGGATGCAACAAAGGGGGCTTTAGTCCAGTCTGTCTTGACGAGGCCACCTCTGGTTGCCCAATCATCTGCATTCCAAAGGCTTGAATAGATCCTCATTGCTTGGCTCTTCGGATAATGATAATTGCTATCTATTTTACCCAACTCTGTCTCCCTGTTTTTAAACACACGAACGGGAATCCCGTCTACAGAAAATCTGAATAACAAACATGTATTTTTGTTAGTTTGAGAGATTTTATGGGATCATATTGAGTAGATGAACGAGTAATTAGAATACATACGTAATTTGATTTGGTGTCCAGAGCACAGAGTAAGTGTGAAAAGCCAGGGTTGGGTCGAACCACAAGTAGAATTGTTGCTCGCGATTTCCAAGGCCTTGAGCGAAGATATTAGTGTGCATAATATAGGGATCTCCAGACAGGTTGCCTAGGAATTCGTAGTCTATTTCGTCATGTTTGGGACCTTGAGACGACAGCTGCAATTGGGATATAACAGCAACATCGTGTTAGCATAGTGTAGCACAAGTTATATTTGTGTTATTGAGAATAAGATAGGGGCAGGGCAGGGAAAAATAACACAATACATACATAATAGGCAGTAACTGTGCCGGCAGAGTTGCCAGGTACCAACTTGATTTGCATATCAATTTTAGCAAACAGATACTCGTTCTTGGATTGAAGCCCAGAACCTGTTATCAAGAAAAGGAAGAAGGGAAGGTCTGAGATGTCTAAATGTAGTATAATAAATATAGGTGAAGATAAAATAAGAAAAGAATAGAGCATATTGATGCCATGGGAAACCGAATTTACCCAATATTACCTGAAGTGTGATCCAGAGTAAGCTGCAGTTGTTGGCCATTGTCAAGGATTTTACCACGACCATTGCCCCATGTGATGTCGACGTCGTTGTAGAAATTTGCAGAAACAATTACAAGAAGGCTCGATGAGGTCAATAACACAAGAAAGAGGAGGGGCTTGCCAATCTCCATAAATTATGGATTAATAGAAATAAAGGAGCTTGAAGTTGAGTTCCAAATACAGATTAATGCAAGATGCACAACAAAGGATAGCAGTAGAATAGGCTAAAATCGCTATAAGTACGCAAAGAAAGAGAAGTGCAATGGATGAGTAAAGAAACAAGTATTAGGCTAAAATCGCTGTGGGCTATATGTGGTTTGGGAATGAAGGTGGATTGAGTTTATATAGAAAAGAAAGGGGAGTGGGCAGTGTATGGAAACGAGGGAGCGAAGGAAACAATGAGAGGTATACAGCTGCAGGCAGGCAGGCAGACATTGAATGGTCGAATGCCGTGTTTGACTTGCCTTTGTGTGGGAAGCATGGGCGTATCTGATCTCATCACGTAAACCAATGCATGAGCAATGGCTATCCAGCCACCCAGATTGAATACTAAGGACGAAGCTGGAACCATCTGAGAACAATCCAAGCAGGACAGTGACACGTAGACAGTCGGCCACATTGATTAATTGAATAGCAGTGACAGGTATACAGCGGAGCTCATTGAATGATTGAAGGGTATGTTGGTGCTCTTGGCCTTGGTCTCTGTGGAATCCAAAGTTGATATTTGCCATGGTGTGTTCCAACTCAACTCAACTCAATCTCCTTCAGTTGGGCATGGCCCATTTTCGGTGATGTATGATAATTATATTGTTTTAAATGCAAGTACATCGAAGGAGAGAGCAATCCAAATCGTTGGAATCTCCAACTCAGTCCCTCCATCTAAGTGGCATCTTCACTTTGCCTACCTCTCCTTCCTACTCCAACGCGGTTTGCATTCAAGCAACTGCCATTACTTACTTGGTGCTCTGAATACAATTTCTTTATTGGATGTGTACCTACTTTTAGCTACTCGATTCGCTCAGTGTAGGCAAAAAATCAGATTTGACATCTCCTTAGAAAAAGAAAAACAAGTTGTTAAACTTTTTGCCCCGGAAATTCCCCGGTTTAAACAACTCCATTTCATCTCATAATATACACAGAATTGTTCAATGTATATTTCATCTCCTAATATACACAGAATTATTCGATGTTTTTGCCACTTGTAAATTAAATTAATTTAATTTTTTAGGTTCATTATGCTCACATATGCTCTCCAATCAGTATAGGGATTTATATTAATATGTCCAATTTATAATAAGGTAAATATTTATATGTAGGTTAAAATTATTAGAGAATTTTAAGGAGATGTTGTAAAAATAATACAATTCAAATTTGTTACATTATAATTTTGTTTTTATTAATAAAATTAAGAATAACTTTTTTGATTTAAAAGAATCATAATATACATATTACATTAAAATATATAAGTAGCAACAATAAGTTAAAATTTATTTTAACTTATAAAATAGAATAATGATTATGTAACCATATATTTAAATTTCATTAATACACACATATAACAATATGTTTAACCATATAAATTCACGTCCACTTTGTCATAGATATTATTAACTTGTAAATAGTGTTTGCTATAATACCATGGGCCAATAACATGGTTCATCAATACAACATGCCGAAAAACTATTTCTCATTTTACACTCAAAGTATTTTATAAATATTTTATTTGAATTTAATTTTATAACATTTTTTTATTAAATTTAAAAGAGAAAATATTATAATTACTTTTGAGATATATCTATGAAACTATATAAGATATATAGTAGCTATAAATTAAGATCCATTTCACCATATAAATTAAAATAATAATTTCTTAACCATATTTAAATATCATTAATAAGCACAAAAAAAACTTAATACTTACAATATATAAAGCTTTTTAACCATGGATATTCACCACAACTTTACCATGGATATTGTTAACCATATCATATCCAATATAATGGCTCATCAATACCACATGCACAAAAGTCATCCCTCATTTTGCAATCAAAATCATACTTCCAGTTAACAAGATTTTTAACCATGGGTACTCACCCCACTTTACCATGGATATGATTAACCATACATACCATGGTCCAATACCATGGCTTATCAATACCACATGCCAAAAATTCATCTCTCATTTCGGGATTGAATTTTTTTATAAATAAATTTTTTAATTATATTTTTATTACATTTTTGGGGCAAGAGACACTCTCCATCCGAGTATGGAAGAGTCGTTGTAATGTTAGGTTATATTATTTTATCTAAACATTTTGACTAGGTCAAGTACATTTTGACTCAATGAAATTATATAAAAATAAAGTTGAAACTAAAAATTAATAATTAATAATTAAATTAGTCAAGATCCATCTTAACTTCGGATCTATCAGGCTCAAAGGGATCAAAATGAAACTAAAAATTAAAATTGATAATTAAATTAAAATCAGCCTAGATCCATCTTAACTCCGGATCTATCAGGCTCAAAGGGATCAAATTTATCCAGGTGCAAACATGTCTTTACATTTTGACTCAGTGAAATTATATAAAAATAAAACTTAAACTAAAGATTAAAATTAATAATTAAATCAGCCTACATCCATCTTAACTCCGTATCTATCAAGCTCAAAGGGATCAAATTTCTTGAGGTGCAAACTTGTCTTCATTTTTTTTGCTCATAAGTTTACACCTTGAGAGATTTGATCCCTCTCCACGCTTGATAGATTCGAAGTTAAGATGGGTCTAGGCTAGTTAATAAAAATAAAAGAGTACATGATATTTTGTCTCTCTATAAGCTTCTATCAAATCTCCTAAATATCTAATGCCTAATTCCTTTCTATTCCAAATATTTATCTGTTTCCTTCCCTATATTCTCATATATATCAAATTAAACTTCATATTGCCCAAAAAAAACAAAATTTATAGTATGTGTTTCCAACATCTTATCACCCAAAATAGCATAGTATCACTTGTGTTGCCATATTATAACATTCATCGTCTCCTAATTATAATTAATGAATCCAACATTTGTCATGACACCCTAAATAAAAATAGTGAAATAAATCTTACCAGGTTCCTTTGTGATGCCTCACTTTGAGAGTAGATCAATGATTTGATTATGTTTTTTGTATATATGACCAAAATCTATTTGTCAAAAAGTGCTTACCGGGTGCCAAATCCGCCTCATCCAGTTTGATAAAATAGGAGGATTAAACAGTGTAATACTTGATCCATTAAATAATGCACTTAGCATAACCAAATACCCGTAATCTCTCTAGTCCTAGCCATTTCGCACGTATGAGGACACCCCATAAAGTGATAGTTTCAACTATAATGTTAGTCCCATGACCCCCTCTCACCAGAAATGATAATAGTTTCTTGACTTCAATAGAATGACTACACAACAATCACATCTCCTGTGCAAGCATGCCCCATCCAAAAACCCCAGTGGAAATTCCTTCCGATATCCTGGAATGTGATCTTTCTTTCAAACTCCATTCTTTTGGTTAGCCCTATTTATATGAAATAGGCCACAAATTTAATGAAAAAATCCCGTACTACTGCATATTTCTGATCAAAGATGAGTGTGTTTCGACATCTCTATATATACCAACTAATGTAAAATGGCAGGAGTGATACTTAGTCTGTAAATTGATCTAGGAAAATAAGAATGATCTCAATGTTGTTGATTCCTAAGATGAACATTACCAAAAGCATCTAGAACCGCCTGCCAAACTGCCACAACAAATGGACATCAAAGCAACAAATGATCAACATCAGCATTCCCCCACTTGCATGTCGAGAAAATACTGCGTCTAATAAATCCCATTTTTTTAATATTCTTCTAGGTGAGGATGCGGTTGTGAAGTGCCAACTAGAAGAAACATTTGAGTTTATGTGGTATATCCCATTTCCATGTTTCCTAAAACCACAAGAAGAACTTGAAATCCTTCTCAACTAAGGATATTTTATGATATATCTCTTTCACCATCGAATAACCTTTCTTGATTGCCCCATCCAATACCATGTCTCATTGATCTGTGATAAATATTTTAGTGAAGAATAATTAAGAGATATATTTCTCCCATTCAATAGCATGCCCTCCGTGAAAGCCCGTCTCATAAGCCTTGATCTAGGACTGACCATAAATGGTGTCATGTTGAATTTGTTAGATATATTTTAGGTAATATATGCCTATTTCATGTAGTAAATTGATCAGTGGAGCGGAAAGAGAGTGATTCCCGGAAAATCCCAATAGCGCATCTAGACCAATCTCTATTGTGGATCCATCCCCAACTTCCCATCGCAAAAATGTCATCAACCATTGTATATTTTACCACATGCAACTCCAAATGATTGATGAGCATGATTTCCTCCTGGTTTCAACTCTAATCCAAGTAGAAAAAATTTTTCCATACATATATTTACCTCTAACAACTTGTGGCCAAATACCATTCCCGAACATATCCCTCTAGCTATTTTTTATAATGAAGGCCTAATTAAAAGTGTGAGTGTCTAGAATCCCCCAACCACCCTCTACTATCGGCCCAGCGATAATTTTCCATCTAACCAAATGGATCTTCTCTGCTTGCATATTTCCTCACCATAGAAACATGCCATAATAGAATCAATATTGCGAATGAACTCCATAGGTAACTGGAATAGATGCATCCAATATACATATATGTTTTGTAGCATTGATTTAATCAGGGTAAGGTGACCTTCCAACAATAACTACCCGTGTTTCCATCCACATAGCCTCTTATCAAACTTGTCAATCAATCAATCCCAATCTTGAATAAATTATTTTTTCAAATTTAATCTAAAACCCAAATAAAAAAACCCATCAATATGAATGAGGTTGAAAATCTCCCTAATGTTTGTGTCCTCACCTTCTCCATGAATTAGATTGGATTTAGATTTATTCATGAAAATACAAGAGGCCTCACTAAATTTCAATAGAATCTTGTGAATATGAGCCCATTCAACAAGTTTCGCCACACCCCAAAATAACAGACCATCCACAAATATCAGGTGTGTGATCGATTTGTGGCAGGAGATGTTAAAGCCATTTATATGACCCTTGTCCCTTGCATTCGCTAACATACAACTCAGAAAATCAATGATAATAAGGAAGACGAATAGAGACACAACATATCCTTGTCTCAGTCCCCTATAATCCCTAAAGAAATGAGTCGGTAATCCATTAATAATAATGGAAAAACTAGTTGTGTTGATGCAAGCCATAATCCATATGATATTTTGTAAGCTAAACCCAAATTTTTGCAAGAATAATCGCAATAATTCCAAATCCGCACAGTGATATGCCTTATTCAAATCAACTTTAATTAAACATATATTCATTCTCCGAGACTTACATCAGTTGAAGTCTGGTCCATTCGCATTAGAGAAATTTTGAGGTCTAAAATGGGCCTCCTAAGAAAAATGTACAACTAAAATAAACTTTATAAGAACCAATGGGATTCAAGATGATGATGTCAACCATGGGGGATGATTCACCATTTTTGGGGTAAAAAAGTAAAAATAATAAAAATAATAAAAGAATAAAAATACATTTTTAACTTGTATTTTTAACTTATCTCCCTAAGGTTTTACTCAAATTTTGAGGTGGATTACTCGTTGGATGCAAAATTTATTTCCTCATCCAAGGAGTACCCATATTTCATACTTTCGATAGACCATGGTACATAAAAAATGAGAAATACATGAAAAACTGTGATTACCATCATGTATTTCTTATTTTTCGTGTATTAGGGTCCATCAAAAGTATGCAACATGGGTAATCTTTGGATGAGGCATCAAATTTTGCATCCAGCAAGTGTTCCCGCTCGAAATGTGAGTAAGCCAATAGGGAGATAAGTTGAAAATACAAGTTCAAAAAGTAGTTTTTTCATTTTTCCCTTTAAAATTTGATGATGTCATCAAATCTTGTTTCATTATTTCCACTATTATTTTATATTATCTTTAGGATGTCCATTTTAGACTTCAAAATTCCCCTAATTATGGGTGAGATAGTTTGTTTAATAATCCTGGTAACATCCCTTAATGAAGGCTATGTTTTGATAGTATCGATAACATCATGTAAGAACATTTCCTAGGTTTATGCTCTCATTGTTCGACTAACATTGTAAATATTGTAAAATTGCAAAGTTGGGTAAGACAATATTGTCCATATTTAGATTTTAAATGAATAACGCCGAAACTCTAGTATATATATATATATATTATGCCTTGTTCTCTAGATTCACGTTGGAAAATATTTTGGTCGCACTAATGACAAGTGTTCTCATAGTAACCATTAAATAAGGAATTGATTTATCTAAAACTCATCAATGTTTTGTTAAATTTTTGTGCTATATACTTATTTAGTTCGTATTTCATTTTAAACTAAAAAAATAATATTTTTTTAACTGTAAAATAATAATAATAAAAAACAAGTTTTACATTCTTATTGCTTATCTCTAGACAAATTGCTCCAACTTTAATAAAATAATCTAATATCTCTTCAAATTTCTCCTACCATTTAATACAACACAAAATAATCATTAATAAATTAAAAATAACCACATTCAAGTGAGCCTCCAAAGAAGAATTTTTTTTCGAGTTTTATCCATTTATCCAAAAGAAAATACACAACACCATACTTGCCAAAAGATAAGTCATTAATATAAGTTGCAGATGGAAATCTCCTTTCATTTGGTTAACTGTTTATTCCTTTTGAAATTTATTCATTAGTGGAAACTTCTAAAAGAATATGTAATATTGGTAAACAATTTAATGTCATAGTCATGTACATTTATTGAAAATTCAATCTCCTATATATTCATTTGAAGGTTAGGTGTGATTTGTTTAGTCTAACGGAATATTTGCTAATTTTTTTTAAATATATAGAGATTTTCGATGAAGATGTTATCATTTCGTTTATTTATAATATTTAATTAATTTTTAATTAGAAATTTTATAAGGTATTATTATCACAATTTAATACATTTTAAATTATAATGTATTGGTTAATTATATGTCATTCACTTTGGACAAAGATGCAATTGACTAAATCAAGTTTTGTGCAAAGATCTATTAATGATTTGTAAATTTTCATTAATATTTTACTAGACAGTTCGTCACAAAAGATCTAATAAAACTATGCTTAAAAATGCAAAAATCGACACTATTAGGGTTTATTCCTCTTTAGATTTCTAGATCTATAGATTATTGTTTATTTCGTATTTATGAATATTAAAATATATGCAAGAATTAGAGAAGAAAAAAATAAAAGCTCATAATCACATTTGACACAAGATATGTCATAAGAAACTTTTTTGGGACAAAGCCGAAATAGAAAATGAGGTCGCTCCTCTCTTTTTTATTTAAATAAAAATGGTTGTGACTACAAAGAAGTAAGATATGTTGACACTTAAAAAAAAACAAAAAGTTATTATAAATATTATAAATAGTTTAATATTTCACTTATGAATTGGGAAAAACCAAAAAACATTGGAATTGGAATTGGGATCCCAAGAATCTCTCCACTCATATATCACTGTAATATATAAATTGCAATGTGGAGTTACCAATGTCTGGCTTGACATGATATTAGAGCACAAAACCAAAATTACTCTTGTAACTCCTATTTTCCTTTTACTATACTTTGTTTTGTTGTCTATCTTCAATCCTTTGTCCTCTATCTGTTGGTGTATATGTTGAGTTGTATGCATATGGCTAAATTGTGGGACTGAAATATGTGTCGCATTGAATTAGGAATATGCTTGTTGTGAAAGTTGAAGTATGAAGTCGAAACCCACGAAATCTGATTATGTTATTTTGAAAATTGTATCTCTTGGTGCCCTTGTTGAACACTGTGAACCTAGTTGACTGAGCTGGAAAGACCCTGTAATCACTACATAAGGATGAGTGTAAAATTTGGTGTGGTGAAATCTCTGTGTTTGTAAATGTTCAATTACTCCTGTGCCGAATTAAGTATGTTATGTTGCAATGATATGTGCGGTTCTGTATTGATTTGAGTGATGGCGTTGTGCAAATGTAACCTCTGCATTGAAGATTTTATGGGCAGCCATTTGAAGGTGGTAAGCATGAGCGATAACATATATATTTTTTATTTAATACGTTGAATACCATAAACATGATGATGGCATATAATCGATTTAAAAAGAATATTAGCATATAATGGTTCCCATGCATGCAAAATTATAGTATTGTTTTTTAAAATGAGCACATATGTGATAGTATATAAAATTTGTTAGGCTTATTTTTTAAGGACATATGTTATATGGTATAAAATTATAGTATAGCACTATGTTATGATTTTTGAAGATCATATATATATGGTTAGTTCTTGTAGTGGTTATTTAAATCATTAAAATAGATTATAGTGGTTGTTTAAAGACAAATGCATACATTTTTTTTTATTGTAATTATTTTGAGTTTAGTTTAGATTTTATGATGCATTCATTCATCTCTAGTTATTTCTTGCAAAGAGAACTACCATGAATGGTCAAGGAAGATAAAACACACTCATTTTTATTGAGTTGTGGAGAGGAATTTGTGAAGGAGAAGGAGACAATGCACCTGCAAAGCCCACCTCAAATAATGAGATCACCATTTGGGAAAACAAGAACAACAAGGCCTATGCATTGATTGCAACATCGATCCAATGAGGTGAGTCATTATATTATACCATTCACAAATTCTTTTGAAGCCTTCAATAAGCTGAAATATTTATATGAATCACACTCTAAGCTTGAAGTTGTTCAATTGATGATCAAATTGTTTAATTTAGAATTGAAGGATGATGACGCTCTTGCCTTAGCATTTGAAATAAGTCATTATGCATGATATAAAAGCCACTCACGTCGGAATGGATGTTCCTCTCATAGCTTTTGTCAAGGCATTGTATCCCACTTATTCCAATTATCTTGAGTCATTACAAGCTAGTGGCAAGCTTAAGGATATTTCCTTTGACTCTCTCATGGAGAGGTTTACTGAAAGAAAGAATAATTTTGGGAAGAATAAGACAGCTGCTCAATGTCCTGAAGAAAATGTGTGCCTCACACAAAAAGAGAAGAATCAGATACGTGATTCTTATAGAGGAAGAGGTGGCAGAAGAGAACGAGGAAGGAAGAATAATAGAGGTAGGGAGGGCAGGAATTTCCAAGGAGAAAGGCATGATATTCATTCCATATGGTGTAATAGAAATGGACATGATGCTTCCACATGTAATCTCTCATGGGACAAGATTAGATAGGAAAGTGATGAAGAGAAAGGAAAATCATCAGATAAAGGGAAAAGGTAAAGCACCAAAATTTTCTCACTATATTGTTGCACATTGCAATATTTGAGTAACTAACGACTTTTTTAATGATTCACTTTCTTCGTGGAAAGATTCATAGTTTCTTTATTCAGAAGAAACTTTCCACATGAATTTTCGAAGAGATTTCTTTGAATAATTCAATGACACTGTTAATGGAGTAGTCTACTTTGCAGATAAGTCAAAACTCAAGCCATAAGGGCTTGGAAGAATTAGGATCAAACTTCCTGGTCTCCAGTACTTTCTTCTACATGATGCTCTCTACCTATCGGAGTTGCGAAGAAACTTGTTGTATTTGGTTCACATCCACCAGCAAGGACCTGTATACACATATTTGATGTAGTTGAGGCTAAAAAAGTATCATACCACTCACTTGTCATGACTGGGATAGAAGAAATACTTGTGAAGCTGCAAGAAACCTTTTCTTGTGCACATAAATTTTCATACAGTTCTCGCTATGATGAAGGTACATTTCCATCTAGTATTTTATGGAATGTGAGATTAATACATTTGAATTATGACAGTGTGCATTTACTATAAAAAATTGGCGTTAATCATTTGCCAACCATTTTTAGGAAACTTAAGAAATGTGATGCTTGTACCTTAGGAAATCACAACAAACAACATTTTCATGATTCTCATTCCAAAGCACATAAAAAGCTTGAACTCTGATATTTATGCAATTTTTATAAATCCCGCCCCCCAATGCACACACAACTCTATTTAAAATATGTGTTGTTCTCTAAATTTTAGTTGAAAAATAATTTGGTCACATTGATTACAAGTGTCTTCCTAATAATTATTAAGTAAGAAATTGATTTATATAAAACTCATCAATATTTTGTTAAATTTTTGTAATATATATATATACAATATTTTTTTTGTAATATATATATAATCAATATTTCTTTTTAAATTAAAAAGAATTAGTTTTTAATAATAATAATAATTATTATTATTACTCCAACTTTAATAAATTAATATAATATCTCTCCCTAACATATCTTACAATTTAATACAATACAAAATAATCATTAATAAATTAAAAATAACCATATTCATGTCCACCTTCAAATAACCATTAACAAATAAAAAATAGCAATATTCAAGTCAACCTAAAAATAAAAAACATTTTTCTAGTTCAATCCATTTATCCAAAAGGAAATACACAACACCATACTTGCCAAAGATAAGTCATTAATATAAAGTTGTAGATGGAAAGCTCCTTTCATTTGGTTAGCCATTTAGTCCTTTCGAAATTTATTCATTAGTGGATAAAATTCAATGGCATGGACTTACATTTATAGAAAATTCAATCTCGTGGGTTTAAATATGTGTCCCTTTGGAAACTTCTGGAAGAATATGTAGTTGTAAACAATTCAATGGCATGGTTTTATACATTTATACATTTATTGAAAATTAAATCTCCTACATATCCATCGGAAGGTATAGGAAGGTTAGGCGTGAATTGTTTAACCTAAGGGAATATTTGCTATTTTTATTTTAAATATATAGAGATTTGGATGAAGGTGCTATTATTTTGTTTATATATAATATTTAATTAATTTTTGATTATAAATTTTACAAAATATTATTATCACAATTTAATATAATTTAAATTATATTGTATTGGCTAATTATATGTTATTCATTTGGGTAAAGACTTAACTAACTAAATCAAGATTTGTGCAAAGATCTATTAATAATCTGTAAATTGTCATTAATATTTTATTAGATAATTGATATGATAAAACAATGCTTAAAAATACAAAAATCTATATTATTAGGGTTTATTCTATTCTAGATTTATAGATTGTTGTTTATTTTTTATGTATGTATATTAAAATATATACAAAAGTTAGAAAACAACAAAATAAAAGGTCATAAGGTCATAATCACATTTAACACAAGATATGTTTTAAAAAACTTTTTAAAGACAAAACCCAATTAGAAAGTGAAGTTGCTCCTCTCTTTTTTCTAAATAGAAAATCACTGTGTAAGACCTCTTGATACTTAATCAAAAAAAATTATAATTATTGTAAATAGTTTAATATTTCAATTACCAATTGGAGGAAAAAAAAAAAAATTGGAATTGAAATCTCAAGAAGCTCTCCACTAATATATATAAACTCCACTAATATATATAAATTGCAGAGTTACCAATGTCTGACTTGACATGGTATTAGAGCACAAAACCAAAATTAATCTTTTAACTCATATTTTCTTGCCACTATTGTTTTTTTGTTCTCTATCTTGAACCCTTTGTCTGTTGGCGTATACGTTGAGTTGAATGCATATGGCTAAATCATGAGACTGTCTATTGCATGAATGACGAATATGCTAGTTGTGAAAGTTCAACTATGAAGTCGAAGCCCACTAAATCTGACTGTTACTTCTTTGCGTTTAATTGGAGGCCTGAAATCTATGAAGAATACATGAGTTGGTCTTCTGTTTTTTTTTTTAAATTGTGTCTCCTGGTGTCGTTGTTGAACACAGTGAACCTCGTTGACCGAGTTGGAAAGACCGTGTAATCCCTACATAAGGACAACTATATAATTTGGTGAGTTGGAAAGACCGTGTAATCTCTACCTAAGGACAACTATAAAATTTGGTACGGTGAAATCTTTGTGTTTCCAAATGTTCAATTACCCTTGCGTTGAATTAAGTATGTTATGTTGCAATGGTATGTATGGTTCTGTATTGATTTGACTGATGGTGTTGTGCGAAGTTAAGCTCTGCGTTGAAGTTGTTATGGACAGCCATTTGAAGGTCGTATCGGTATAGGTATAAATATAAATTATTTAATACGTTAAATACCATTGGAATCCCATATATATATATATATATATATATATATATATATATATATAAAAGTTGAATACCATAAATCTGAGTAATGATATATAATGGATTTAAAAGGATGTGGTATATATAATGGTTCTTGAAATTATGAAGCATTGCTTTTAAAACCAGCTTAGATTCATCTTAACTCTAGATCTATCAAGGGCCCAGAGGGATCAAATATCTCGAGGTGCAAACCTATTTTTGAGTGCAAAACTTGAGGAAAGGTTTGCACCTCAAGAGATTTGATCCCTCTCAGCGCTTGATAGATCCGGAGTTAAGATGGATCTAGGCTCGTTTCAGCTGTGTGCGGCCAAGGAAAATACATGATAATATGAAGAACACATGATTAATTTTATCAATAATATGTAAATACATCTAATATTAATATAACCATTTTAAATATGATAAATGTTTATGAGATTAACTTGGTCATTTTAATTTTAAATTTTCTTAGTTACGTGAGTTTGTTGAGATGATAAATATTGTTAATAACTTTAATAATGAAAAATGATGAAATAATTTTTTTGAATGCAAAGTGACAATAATAACGTTGAAAGATAGAAAATGTGAATAATAAGAATGTACTCATGTTACAAATAGTCTTCATTGTGATCAATCTCAAACTATTTTCTTCTACTATTCTTATTGTCACCATTGTTAGTTTTGTCATATTTTCATATCTATTACATGAAAAACACGGTTGAAATTGTAAACCATTTAAATATTTAGCTGGAGCTGTTGTAGTAAACATCCTCTCTTGCTCTCCAATATTCTTTGGTTTATTTACTATAACACAAAATAAATCTACATTGTCCATAATTTTTTTTGCTTACACTGAAATCAATGCACACTATTAATCCACTGACTTTAAAATTAATGTACCAGCATACATCCAATTAAATCAAATCAGAAATCAACATATAAACTAAAATCAATGCATCTAATGCAGTAAATCAAATAACATTAGAAAACAACATCTACACTTAAATCAATGCATCTAATGCGAGTAATCAAATAAGAATAGAAATCATATATATTGAAATCAATTCATCTAGTGTAAGAAATCAATTATAATTATAAATAAACATCTACGTTGAAATTAATGCATCCAGTGCAAGCAATCAAATAAGATTAGAAATCACCATCTACACTGAGATCAATGCATTTAGTGAAAGAAATCAAAGAGGATTAGAAATCATATACATTGAAATCAATACATATAGTGCAAGTAAACAAATATTATTAGAAATCAAAATCTACACTAAAACCAATGCATCTAGTTCAAGAAATCAAATAGGATTAGAAATCACCATCTACACTAAAATCAATGCATATATTGCAATAAATATTCTTCCCTCTCTCTCCCCTCCATATATATCTATATCTCCCTCCATATCTCCTTCTTTGTCTCTTTATCTCACCCCAGAAACACAAACACTCTCTCACTCCATATTTATCAATCTCTTTGTCCTTTCCTCCCCGTCTCCATCTATCTCTTCTTTCTTTTCACCTTCCATCTATATCTCTATCTCCCTTCTTTTGTCTATATCAACCCCAAAAAATACACTCTCTTTCTCCAATCTATCTATCTAGCACTCCCTCCTCCTCTCCCTCCCTCTCTCTCTCTTGCCCTTCCTTCCCTCTCCCCCACTTATATCTCTCTTCCCTCTTGCTATCCTCTCTCCCTCTCTCTCCATATTCTTTATCACTCCCTCGCTCTCTCTCTCTCTCCAACTTTCACTCTATTTATTTCTTCTTACGTCTCCCTCCCTCTCTCCTTCTCTCTCTCTCCCACCTCGATTTTTAGGTCTCCCTCTCACTCTCCCTCTCTTACCCTTCTCTACCTCTCTCACTCCTCTCCCCCGCTCTCTCTTCGTTCGTCATCTCCCCTCTCCTTTAGTTTATCTCCTTCTCTCATTTGTCACTCCCACTATTTCTCCACCTCTATCATATGTCTTTGTTCTTCCCTCCCATCTCTCTCTCTCTCTCTCTCTCTCTCTCTCTCTCTCTATATATATATATATATATATATATATATATATATCAAATTTAATATTGTATTAATATAAAGTTATTAAATTTAATAATAATGATTATAATAATATTAATATAAATATTTTAATATTAATGTTAGGGCTAATAATGTTTTTTTCATGCTATTACTATTAATTTGGTCCATACTAGATGTTGATTTCTACTCCTATTTCATATATTTTTATTTATTTACCTTATCCTTTTATACCTCTTTTATAAATATAGTATTTGGCCCATGGTATTTGCCGATAGGATTCACATAAATAAAACCTGTTTTTTGAATTTTTGTAAATACAAAGAGGTTTCTAGAGTAAATATAAAGATAGGTTTTATTTATTTACGATACCTCTAGTTTTTTTTAGAATTTTATTTATTTACCATACCTCCCGAGTAAGTAGAAAAAGAGGTTTTATTTCTTTACCATACCTTTGGTTTATTTATATTTTTATTTATTTACCATATTTCTTTTTTCAGTGTTCTTAAAACTCTTCATCTTTTAAATTTATATTGTTTAAATTTATTTTTATTTGTTTATTTATATGGTTGTGTAAGTTATTCATTAAACCGACATTTTTTAGATTTTTTGTTTTGTTTTTTATTTTGGATTTCGAGATAATTACACATGTGCTGTAGAATGTGCTTCTCGGTGCAATGAGCAAATATATGATGATATATACAATTGGTTGATCTCATGTTTAAAGGCATATGTTATATGGTATAAAATTATAGTATGGCCCTATGGCATGATTTTGAAGATTGTATATGGTTCATATATATATGGTGTGGTTTTTATTTAAATCATTGAAACAGATCACAATGGTTGTTTAAAGATAATTGTAGACATATTATTTTTTTGTTGCATTTATTATAATTATTTTGAGGCCAGTTCATATTTTATGATGCATTCACTCATTTCCATAGTTTGAGTAGTTCTTACTCACAAACAAAACTACCATGAGTGGTCTAGGAAGATAAAACATATGTTGAATTTTAATGAGTTGTGGAAAGGAGTTTGTGAAGGAGAAGGAGATAGTCCACCTGAGAAACCCACTTTTGAGAAAGAGGTTGTCATCTGGGAGAACAAGAAAAACAAGGCCTATGCCTTATTTGCAACACCAGTCAATGAAGAGGTGAGTCGTCATATTATATCATTCAAAAATTCTTTTGAAGCCCTCAATAGGCTGAAGGATTTATATGACTCACACTCTAAGCTTGAAGTTGTTCAATTGATGATCAAATTGTTTAATTTAGAATTGAAGGATGATGACCCTCTTGCTTTAGCCTTTGAAATAAGAGCCATTCTGCATGATATAAAACCCACTCGTGTCAAAATAGATGTTCCTCTCATGAATGCATTTTATCCCACTTATTCCCATTATCTTGAGTCATTCCAAGCTAGTGGCAAGATTAAGGAGATTTCCTTTGCCTCTCTCATGGAGATGTTTAATTAAAGAGAGAAGGATTTTTGGAATAAGAAGACTGTTTCTCAGTATCTTGAAGAAAATGTGCACCTTGGATAGAAAGAGAAGAATTAGGCACATGATTCTTCTAGAGGAAGAGGTGACAGAAGAGGACGAGGAAGGAAGAATAATATAGGCAAGGAGGGAAAGAATTTCCAAGGAGAAAGACCTGATCTTCATTGCATATGGTATAATAGAAATGGACATGATGCTTCCACATGTAATCTATCATTGGACAAGATTAGATAAGAAAGTTATGAAGAGAAAGGAAAATCATCAAATAAAGGGAAAAGTAAAGCACCTGAATTCGCTCATTATGTTGTAACACATAACAACATTGGAGTAATTGAAGAATTATTTAATGCTTCACTTGCTTCATGGAAATATGCTTGGTTGCATGACTAATAAGAAACTTTCCACATGGATTTTAGAAGATATTTCGTTGAAGACTTCACTAACAATGTTGATGGAGTAGTCTACTTTGAAACTAAGACTCATGTAATCATGGCTTGGCACCATCATGCACAAACTGCCCGACCTTCCATACTTTCTTCTACATGTTATTCTATACCTGCCAGAGTTGTGGAGAAAATTATTATCTTTGGTTCACATTCGCCAACAAGGATACACCATACACATATTTTATGCCAAGGTTGAGGTCAAAAAAGAATCATACCACTCACTTGTCATGACTGGTATAGAAGAAGAAAGTCTTGTAAAGTTGCAAGGAACCTTTTCTTGTGAAAATAAATTTTCATACAGTTCTCACTATGATGAAGGTACACTTCCATTATGTGTTTTATGGCATGCGAGATTTGGACATTTGAACTATGACAATTTGTATTTATTGAAAAAACGTGGTGTTACCGATTTGCCAACCATTCCTAGGAAACTTAATAAATGTGATTCTTGTATCTTAGGAAAGAAAAAAAGACAACCTTTTCATGATTCTCACTTGAAAGCACATAGAAAACTTGAACTCATTCATTTTGATTGTTGTGTCCCAATGCATGTTCCTTCTGAAAATGGTAATAAATGCATGAAGACATTTATTGATGACTACATTAGTATGTGTTGGGTATATATATTGAAGAAAAAATCTAAATATTTTGAAACTTTCATGCATGGATTAAAAATGATACACAATCTCACATTGGCTCTATTCGTACTGATAATGGAAAAGAAGATACTTAAAATGAATTCGAAAAGTATCTTCTCCAGCATAGGATCAAACATCAAACAACCATGCCTTATAATCCTCAAGATAATGGTGTAGCTGGATGAATGAACAAGACAATATTAAATATGGTATGTTCAATGATGTTTTTCAATAATGTTAAGTTGATGTTTTGGGGTGATGCAGTTTTATGTGATGTGTATATAAAGAATAGGTTTCCATCTCATGCTCTAAAAAACAAGACTCCCTATGAAATGTTATATGGCCACATTCCTTTGGTGAGGTATCTCTAGGTTTTTAGTTCCACCTGTTATGCCTTGATATCTAGGAACATAGAAACAAACTCAGTGAAAGAAATTGAAAATGTATTTTCGTGGGGTACTCAAATACCTCCAAATCATAGTGTCTCTATCATTGTTAGGTCCCTATATTACTAGTATAGTCCCTTATTGTTGTTAGTGTAACCCCCTTATTGTTATTATTGTACCCTTGTAACCCCCATTTTATTATTATTGTGCCCTTAAATTATTATTGTTAGGTCGGCTAGATTACATTGTGGCCCACTAGGATTACATTATGGCCCCATGGACTCCTATATATAGAAAGGAGGTTTTGTAAATTGTATCATCCAAGAATTGTTCATTTATGTAATGTATCGGAGGTTTCCCCCTCGAAGTGGCTTATTTCTAAGGCGTTGATCACTCTTTTCTTCTATTTTTGGAGTTGGTTTCACAACATTTGGTATCAGATCTTTGGATTCTAGGGTTTCACTACTCCAAACAGGCCATCGTGTAATTTTTTCTATAACGTTTTTTATACGAAGGTTCAGACGTTGAAATTTTTAGAGCGCGAAGCTAAACTCCTGAGGAACATCGTCACAAAATTTTAGAGCTTGGTTCGCAATATTTTCGGAGATGTGATCTGTGGAATTTAGGGCTTTTTCAGGCTACCGAATTTCATCTCAAAGAGGTGATCGTGGGAAAATATTCATAACTCTCTCTTTCAGTATCGGATTGGAATGCTGTGAAAAGTGGCCATAAGTACACGGAATTTCATTTCTTATCTATCAATTTCAAAGCTGAAGGAGTAAACAGTGACACGGGGAAAGTCTTACAAGTTATCTCTATTGAACTAGTGCATAATTAGGTCAATGTGGGAGATTGGACATAACTTTGCCTTGAAGAATCCAAATCAGGTCATACCTATGGCATTCAAAATAGGATTCAGAGGGCTACCTCAGGGCCAAATTTTAGATATTGAAGATCCAATACCTCAGAGTAAAATCCAGTTTGGGGCTGTTAAATCCAGTATGTTCTATATTTCTTACATTTCAACCCTCCTATTTTCTTTCCAACCAAGGTTTATAAAATAACATGAGAAGCAACATGAGACTTAGAACAATAATTTTCATTATCTATATGGAAGGCAAGAATGATTATATCCCCTTAAGCTTAAGCTTAAATGTAGTTTGTCAATTTTTATCATATATTTTTTGGTAAGTGTAAATGTTTTTTTTATCTATAGTACAGGTCATGAGTTCCGCAATTTTACCTTATGTAAAGCATGATTCTAGGATTACTAAAATTTGTACTTGGTTTTTTAAGAATATATCAAATAAAGTTTTTGAGAAGCAAATATGGCTTGTTCCTTAGAATTTGGCACTTAGAATTTCCATAACGCTTATAACCCCATCCTTACAATTTTCATAATTTCCATGATGAGACATTTGAATTTCCTTCCCCATATTTCTTGTTAATCATTATAACCTTAAAATGGCTAATATTGGTTTGTCATCATCATCTAAAAATGACTTGGCAGATGAAAATTTACCATGTCAATCATCATCACTTCACACCATCTCATACATGACCCCTTTTACATATTATATGCATGAATTTTTGGAATGTCATCCTCTCTACTTATCCCATGAATGATTGTGACAACAGGTGCATAAAATACAATTTATAAGCAGAAGATAGTTTCTAGTTTGTCCTCCTCCATCCGCCCCATAGCTAGTGATTTCTCAATTTTCCACTTCCAAATTTCTATTCTCGAAATTCATTAGCAGCTAATTTTATCGATAGCCACACCACTATACATATAATTATCATATACACTACTACATTAATGAACTCTACGTTGTTTGTTATTGTAAAGTCCAATAACAAACAATGTTAATTGAGTTTAGTAGTGTATATAACAATTTCTTTGACTTCCAGGTGTGTTGTGACTATTAGTAGAATTAACTACCAAAATGAATTTCCAAAATAAAATGTTGGAGGAGAAAAAATAGGCAATCACTAAATATG